>JADGIL010060158.1:0-11363 GCA_020352625.1 Cactoblastis cactorum
GGACCTTCTGAGTAGCGGTCAGTCACGTTAACCGCTACACCACGGAGGTCGTCAAAAATCGTACTTTGACTTTTACTTAAAATGCGGACAAAGAAACGGGCATAAGCTAGTGAAACTGAGCAAAACGTAACATAAATTTCAAATCATATTCACAGTTCGCACAATTTAATTTGTAATTCGCGAACCGCATTCAAAATAAGGATATATTATTCAAATAACTTAACTTTATGGTTTTATTAACTTTATGGTTGTACCACGGAACAGTACTGTAGTTTAAATTAAAAAACGACACGATACAACAAATTTGGTAGTGATATGAGCCTGCTGCATGCTTTTTTTAGCCTGCAGCATGAATGGGGTGGCTCGTACGGGGCAGTACCACACTCACTCACACTTAAAAATAATTTACAATGTGAAATACACGAGTAATACAATGAAATTTATTATTATGAGTTGTAATATATTCATTGAACCAAATAATTTATGCGAAATGTATTATATTATTTGGAAATGTAAATTGGTAATGACGTAAATTAGTTTAGTTTGTTATGTCCGTGTGTACTTTCATAACTGTGGGTCTATTAATTTGGTTTCATCAAAGTGATTTGCATATTGTAGATGTTTTTATATTTATTTAGCAAAAAATTAAAAACAAATGTTATTCCTTGTGGTTTAGATTTTATAAGTCTAGCTTAGCTTTATTTTTAGCCCCACACGAAAAAAATATGGTTTTTCTTGTGGGTCATAGTTATATTTTGTAAAAATATCAATCAGTTCCAAAACTATCAGCTGTTTTCATAAATGATGTATGGCAATTTATTTTTAGCTTTTATTATCGTGCGTTAATTAAATTTTAATTAGTTTTAGAGTTTTTTATGTCGTGGTTTAAAAAGACCACAACATAAAAAACTCCAAAAAGAATCATTATTATAAATTGGTTCTAATAGCAGTAGCCTGTACGAGCCTGCACTAAAATACGGTCTGTTTTTAAATGCAGTTCCCGACCGGGCATTGACCTCAGGAGTGGAACAGTGCAACTATGCGAGGGGCACAGGAAATTACTCTTTCACGGCCGGAGTTTTGTCATTGCCAATTTTGTTCGTCAAATTTTGAACCCAATTTGGTTTTTATTATGTTTGACGTGGGAAAAGATTTAAATAAATGGATTGCGATTGAAAAATTACTGATATAGGTTACTAGCTTTTTCCCGCGGCTGTGTTCGCTATAATTTTCGATCCCGTGACAATTTGTTAATAATTCCGACTTAGCAAGCACCTACGTCCGAAAAGAAACTCCCATAAAAAAATTAAAGACCCTGAGCAATTATAGTTTCTGAGATAGGCTACTGCTACTAGAACCAATTCTTTTTGGAGTTTTTTATATTGTGGTCGTTTCAATTAACATTAGAAATTCCTCAAAATTACATAGTCTTTATTATGAACTGATTACTTGTAATATATATGATGATAAGAATGTTCCTCTTACTGCGCATATTGTAAAAGTCAATGAAGGGAAAGGGCTTGAAACAAAAATTCTCAGATGGGTTAGCAACCTGTCACTATTTCTAAATCTCCATTCTGCCAATAAGCTATAAATTTTGATGGTATGTAGTGCTTTAAAATAGTAAATTATTTTTAAATTTAGTTTAGTTTTAATTTGTAATTAATGTTAGTTATTAGTATTTAATAAATACTATTTCATAACAATAATTTATGTCTTTCTTAGTTATTTACGATTGAAACGAATGCCAGTGGGAAAAAAATGAGGTTATCAATAGCATTGACACAAAAGATTGCTGCCCAATTCACAAGTCTTACTCGAATTCAATACCCTCATTCTTATTCTCACTCTCCAGAGACCTCAAAATCTTATGATCGGGCATAATTTCCCGCTTTAGAGGCTTTAAAATACATCAAAAAGCTGAACAAAGGCCACTCGACATCGGAATAGTATCGCTGTTGGAGCACGCAGCCCAAAGAGTGCTCTCGACATAGATTCTGGGGGAGTACTATGGGTTATCACGTATTTACGACTCGAAAATATTAAATTTATTCGGAATTTTGGTGCATGTTTTTTTGTACATATAAGTAGGTCGAATCAGTACAATTAAAACATCGGTAAGGACCTCTCTTCACTATTCACTCTCACTCCGCATAAGGTTTAAAATTGCATTATTTTTGCATTTGTTATTTATACATCTAGTAAGGTTATAAAGTAATTCCACAAATGTAAAAAAAAAAAAAATTGAATGCTATTTATTTCGTTCATCAGAACGTGAACTCGAACAAAAATAATGGAAGTAGGTATGATCCATTTTAAATAGATTATTGGAATAAAATTCTTGCATCATTCCGTTTTAGGCGGTCTTTGAGTCTCCGGATATTCGACACTGATTAATATATAAGGGAAAATGACGGGTAGACAAAACCTATCATTAATACTCACGATTACAAATACCCACGATTTTTAATATGACACATTTTTAAACCACGTACGACCACACTGTGGAACGAACTGCCCGCAGAGTATTTACAGACGAATACGACATCGGAACCTTCAAGAAAAGAGCGTATAAATCTCTGAAAGGCCGGCAACGCATCCGTGACCCCCCGGGTGTTGCAGGTGTCTATTGGAGGCAGTGATCACTTAATATCACGTGACCCGCCTGCTCGTTTGCCTCCCTCTTTCATGAAAAAAATAAGAATGTATCGTGTCTAAATCTAAATCCTCCTACTCTTTCATAAAATAAACACATATTTCGAACTCCAATCCGTAGAGTAACAATGGTAGGGGCATCGTTACCCGCGTTTCTGATGCAACTGATGGTTACGTTGTAGTTACGTCTCACTGTTGGGTTAAGTCGTTGCTTTTAACTGTTTTATTTTATGGTTATGTAAGACTAGCTTTTGCCCGCGGTTTCGCCTGCGTAGATTGTCTAAAACAATAGATCTCCGGTAGTTATTTCGGGTTTGTGATGCGCGTACAACATACAAGCAGACAGACAGACAAAAAATCTAAAATAAATATATTTTGGTTCTATAGAACCCAAATATATTTATTTCTTTGGGTCTTTACAGGTTTTTTTTTTCTTAAATATCTTTAATATACACAGTTGAGTTACAATTTTATATTTCAAAGAACTGTATCTGACATTTTGGACCTTAGCGGTGGCGAGGGATCTAATAAATAAATGTTTTTATTTTGGAATCACAAAAACAATTTTTACAAAATAATGAACGTTGAAAACTTGCAGAAGTATAAAGTTTACCCATATGCAGAGACAGATATAAAAAAAAAAACAAAAACGTACAATATTATCAATTCATTAATACAATTACGTTTTAAAACATAGTATAGCATATTGATAGAACGAGGCCACTGATATAATGTCAAACCACAAAATAGCTTAAACTAATGATTCCTTTGTCCTCACGACCCGAACCCCTTTTCCCACTAACGGCATAAAGTGTAAATGTAAGCGATTACCGGTTATGTCAACACTGTATACAGTTAGTGGGAAATGGGGTTTGGTTATAGTATGACGTAACGACGCTTTGTAAAGGTTCACCTCCATTGTACGGTCCGTACGGGCTTGTTATGGCTCTCAAATGAAATACCTTTATCGGAACGTGAACTCGAACAAAAATAATGGAAGTTTGGAGCTATTTTATATAGACTTTGAACAAAAATTCTGTAGGCGGTTTTTGAGTCTCCAGATATTTGACACTGTGTACTACGTATAAGAAAAAGACGTGTGTATATCTTTTCGTTGTCAGGAACAATTTTGAATAGATTTTCGAAATCAACATTATTATATCATCAAACCTCTTGTAAGTGTGATCTTTCTCAGGTCATTGGCATTGTGTACACCATAAAAAAGACGTGTGTAAGTTTCTGACTTGATTTATAGGGACACATGTTATAAATAATGTATTAAATTCGTCTATAAAATTACTATCGATATAGTTTTTATTATGTGTTCCAATTTGAGTGATTTATTCCTTTTTTTATAAATGAAAGAAAATTGTCTTTGAATTAAAATACAATAGTCTTGTCTCAAATATAAGCTTTTGTTCAATGTCGAGCTAAATCTTCCTGTATAAACGGAATCTACCTCTCTATGAATACGTAATGGAGGATCTTAATACCCTCATCTGCGTCACGCTATGAATAAGTACCAGTTCAATATTACTTCAATATATGTATACACAACTAATATTTGTTGGAGTAAATCGGCGGGATTAAAACAATCGGCTGAGATTAAGACCAGTTTTATTTTGAGAACGATAACCAAGACAAAGGAAACGTACATATGTACTTCACCGCAGTCAAGAGCAAAGAGGAAGGATTGCATTTTGACAATTGGCTATTTGACAGTTGTAACAATAAAATATGAAACAAGTAAATATGAATCAGTACAATTAAAACATCGGTAAGGACCTCTCTTCACTATTTACTCTCACTCCGCATAAGGTTTAAAATTGCATTATTTTTGCATTTGTGGAATTACTTTACAACCTTATAGATTACACCTAGTAAGGTTATAAAGTAATTCCACAAATGTAAAAAAAATGTAATTTTGAATACTATTTATTTCGTTCATCAGAACGTGAACTCGAACAAAAATAATGGAAGTAGGTATGATCCATTTTAAATAGATTATTGGAATAAAATTCTTGCATCATTCCGTTTTATAGGCGGTCTTTGAGTCTCCGGATATTCGACACTGATTAATATATAAGGGAAAAAGACGGGTAGACAAAACCTATCATTAATACTCACGATTACAAATGCCCACGATTTTTAATATGACACATTTTTAAACCACGTACGACCACACTGTGGAACGAACTGCCCGCAGAGTATTTACAGACGAATACGACATCGGAATCTTCAAGAAAAGAGCGTATAAATCTCTGAAAGGCCGGCAACGCATCTGTGTTCCCCCGTATGTTGCAGGTGTCTATTGGAGGCGGTGATCATTTAACATCACGTGACTCGCCTGCTCGTTTGCCTCCCTCTTTCATAAAAAAAATAAGAATGTATCGTGTCTAAATCTAACTCCGGCTACTCTTTCATAAAAATAAACACGAATTTGAACTACAATCCGTAGAGTAACAATGGTAGGGGCATCGTTACCCGCGTTTCTGATGCAACTGATGGTTACGTTGTAGTTACGTCTCACTGTTGGGTTAAGTCGTTGCTTTTAACTGTTTTATTTTATGGTTATGTATGACTAGCTTTTGCCCACGGCTTCGCCTGCGTAGATTGTCCAAAACAATAGATCTTCGATAGTTATTTCGGGTTTGTGATGCGCGTACAAACATACAAGCAGACAGACAGACAAAAAATCTAAAATAAATATATTTTGGTTCAATAGAACCCAAATACATTTACTTCTTTGGGTCTTTACAGGTATTTTTTTTCTTAAATATCTTTAATATACACAGTTGAGTTACAATTTTATCTTTCAAAGAACTGTATCTGACATTTTGGACCCTTAGCGGTGGCGAGGGATCCAATAAATAAATGTTTTTATTTTGTAATCACAAACAATTTTTACAAAATAATGAACGATGAAAACCTTCAGAAGTATAAAGTTTACCCATATACAGAGACAGATATTTAAAAAAAAGTATAATATTATCATTTAATTAATACACATACATTTTAAAACAAAGTATAGTACATTGATAGAACGAGGCCACTGATATAATGTCAAACCACAAAATAGCTTAAACTAATGATTCCTTTGTCCTCACGACCCGAACCCCTTTTCCCACTAACGGCATAAAGTGTAAATGTAACCGATTACCGGTTATGTCAACACTGTATACAGTTAGTGGGAAATGGGGTTTGGTTATAGTATGACGTAACGATGCTTTGTAAAGGTTCACCTCCATTGTACGGTCCGTACGGGCTTGTTATGGCTCTCAAATGAAATACCTTTATCGGAAAGTGAACTCGAACACAAATAATGGAAGAAATAAGTACGAAGGTAGTACGTACGTACGAAGAAATAAGTCTATCTTATAATGTAGTTTTACGACGGCATTTAATTTCGGTTTTAGATAAATTGCCAAAAATATTTTTTCTGACTAGAATAAGTTAGAATAGCACACAGAATGGCGAATTGTAACTGAGCTATGTCTGTACATGGGAGATATTTAAGAAAAACATACATATATAGGGCCTCTTTATAGGATCTACAGAAGTCAAAATTATTGTTTTTATAATTTTTGACTGTTTGTCTGTCCGTCTGTATGTTTGTACGCGCATCACACAAAAACTACCCAACAGATCTGTTTGAAATTTGGCACAGCGATGGACTACGACATAGATTAAAAGATAGGCTACTTTTTATACCGGAATAGTGTAAGGTTCCCGAGGGATATGATTTATTGTAACCGAGCATAAGGCTGACAAGATATTATAGTAGCCATTGGTCGAACGAAATCGCGGGCATTAGCTAGCAAAAAAAATATATCTAATAACAAACTTATTGAAAAATTACAAAACATTGAGTGATGTCGAAATTCACAAAGACAAAACAAAATAATAAATAGATACAATTCAAAAATTCGAAACGAAAATGACAAACGCTCGTCGTATTTTGACGGTCGTTTTTCCCAGTTTCGCCGTATTATTAGAACCTCGGAGTGGGTAATTTAAAATAAACACCCGTATCGATTCGGGCTTGGGCCGACAATGCGATTCTATTTCCTTTAAGAAACGCCTTTGACATATTTATTGTAGATTTCTTTGGGAAAAAGATATCAGGCTCGCAAGAAAGCATATTTTAGATACTTTGACGGGGAAAATATGCTATGTATATTCAACGGGATATTTGAAATATTTTCCTTCGTTGGAATGGGATTAGACATAATAGGCATTGGTGGAATTGTAGAAGAGTATTTAGAGGTGATTTCTGATTTAGATGAAATATTCTCAAGTAATCTTTAGAATAACGAATTCTAGAATCAAAATATAGGAATATTATGGAAACAAGGATATATTAAATATAAAGCCCTTCTGGCATAATAAGGAACAAAACTGCTTGAGTGTCTTTCGGCGTTTCTTCTCAATAATGGTCGTTCCGTAATGCTAATGGTAGTCTGTAGCTTGATTAGGATATGAGAAATGTAACGTAATAAAAAATATTATTAAACCGCAAGATATGTATATATTAAGAATCGCCATTGAAGGGCATTCATTTTGATACCCCACTCGATGGGTTTGGAGGGGAAAATTTTTTTCATCCTCACTTTATGACGTCTTTGATGACGAATGACGATTTTGCTAAGGCGGGATTTTGCAAAAACTCCCGAGAGATCGGGAATTATGGCATGCACTTGCAGCCGCGAGTAAACGGTAGTTAAACTATATTTGTGTGTGCAGTAGCTGATTTATCAGGTAGAATATATTTTGTATCCTGTCCTGTAATGCAATGTTTCAATTCTAAAGCTCTGATTTATTGATGAGACACAAATACTATTTTCTCATTTTAATGAAAAACTCGGTAATTTCTTTGCTTAAAGCGAAGAAAAATAATATTTATTTGTCTTCTGATTTTGTTTCCTTCAATAGCGAAATTAATGTCGCAGTATCATCGTTTCTACCAGGCAAACATGAACGTAGTGGCGGTTCGTTTATTAGCGTTGTTAGAAGACTGGCACGAACACTCGTAAAGTCCTTCGCGCGCGGCCGCAATAATAGAATAATATACTAGTTGTTCTTGGTATCCTAGTACTTTTGACTAATTGACTAGGTCCGTAATTCATTAATTTTAATAGCAAACGGTTTTTTTACCAGCTTTAATTAAACCCTAGGAAACGAATTATTTGAATTAATAACCAAATTCGCATACACATAATTTGTAATACTTGAAGAAAGTTACTTTTATCAGAAAGATATATTTTTTACATTACTAGTTCATAAAAAATTTTAAAAGTACTTGATGAATATATTTTTTTAGTGATGGCAACGTTTTAAAATTTCCTAATAATAATATTGATAAGTACCTACGTAATTCTCAACTATTTCTGTATACTAATAATTTAGGTTCATTATAGAGTAATTTGCTTAATCTCATTAATATGGCTGTAATCAGGGCATGTAATCGGTATGTACCTAATATCCGTTTGATAGTGATTAATTACTGGGATTACAAACTACAGATAGCTTACCGAATTACATGGAATTATTCAGGTCACTTAGCTCCGATTGTACAGAAGATGTCTATCTTTAATATCTATTCAGAACGAAACTTCTAGAATATTAAATACACTTTGGCGGTTTCATTTAAGTTTAGACCAAGATAAATAATAAACAACTAAAATAAATTGAAGATATAATAAATTTTCACGAAATTTAATAGGTGGCTATCCAATTAGCTTAAAATGTAAAACTACAATAATTAACTAACCAACCCAAAAACCATACTAAAATATCAGTTTCACGTAACTGTCGGTCAGTATAAATAAATAAAATATATAGGGACAAATCACACAAATTGAGTTAGCCCCAAGCAAAGTTCGAGACTTGTATTATGGGATACTAACTCAACGATACTATATTTTATAATAAATACATATATAGATAAACATTCAAGACCCAGGTCAATCAGGAAAAGGTCATTTTGCATCAAGACCTGACCGGGGATCGAACCCGGGACCCACTGAGTATCGGTCAAGTACGTTAACCGTTACACCACGGAGATCGTCAATATTCAAAGTTGGGACAGTACAACGTCTGTCAAATTAGCTAATATAGGATACAAATATTGCTCATGTAACAGTATAGGAAATCTCAATCAGATATAGCTTTAGCCTAATCGGCCCGCTGGGCATGAACCTGATAAGCCCCTTTTTGCCGGCTGTATCGATTGCCAAGATATCACGTGCTCATCCTAGCAATAATCCTTATATAGGCTGAAGGAAGGGGTTTGCGTCATATTGTATAGTATTATATAATCTGTGGTCATATATATTCTTAGTTTTTCACATATTTTTTTTTCTCTCCTTTTTCGTGTGTCCATTTGAGATATAGATATACTCTTTAAAAAAAGGAAAATTCTAGATTTAATAAAAAATAAAATATTGCTCTTTTCCCCTGTGGAAAAAAGGCGTGATCATATGTATGTATGTATGTATTTACATGGCTCTAGTCAACTTTAATCAACTGCCAAAAAATATTTATACATTTTATAGTGTATATCGTATAAATATATATTATTATTTTTATATGGCAGAGGGAGGCAAACGAGCAGGCGGGTCACGTGATGTTAAGTAATCACCGGCACCCATAGACATCTACAACACCCTGGGGGGTCACAGGAGCGTTGCCGGCCTTTAATTATATATATACTACATATATAATTTCAGAGGAAAGCTTTTTTGTTTGAATTGAATTGACTCCAAAACTATTGGACCGATTTGAAAACTATTTCACCAGTAGAATCCTAGACTTTCTGTGATGAAGACAGGCTAATAAATATTGATGACACCCGTGCTAAGCTGGGGCGGGTTGCTAGTACACTATACACATAAAATTTTGTTTGTTTGCACTGAATAAACTCCAAAACTACTGCAATGATTTTGATAAAATTTTATGTAAATATATAAAATTGATCAAGGTCGACTTTCTAAAGTAAATAAACAACTTTTTAATTCCGTAATTCCCAGGGTAACGGGAATAACCCTGCTAAAACCTCGGCACGGTCGTTAGTACGCCATATTGTTGGCAGTAGCCAAAAATATTCATTAAAGCATACGTACATATGTATAGCTTGCTTTTTAGACGTCCATTTTTCATTTATTTTTCATTCATTGAGTCGGATTCAGAGGCTGTGAATTATAAGCTAGGAATCTAGGTCGAATGCTTTCAGTTGGTTTTTTATTTAGCAAATAAAAATGTACGCTGTTTTCAATTTGGTAGTACGAAAAATGATTAACTCGGCGGAAATGGAGTACTGCAGATTTTATTTATATTTTTGCCTAAAAAAGAGAAGTTTGCATTTCTTTAGTGTTATGGGAGCAAAAATGTACATATACATATGAATAAATATAGAGGGACAAATCACACAAATTGAGTTAGCCCCAAAATTAAGTTTGATACTTGTATTATGGGATACTAACTCAACCATAGTATATTTTATAATAAATACACATATAGATAATCATAACCCAATCAGTAAAAATGACATTTTCCATCATAGCCTGACCGGGGATCGAACCCGGCACCTCCTGAGTATCGATCATGTACATTAACCGTTACGCCACAGAAGTCATCTATATATGTAAGTACATGTTGAATGAGGAATTATTTGAAAAGGCTACACTTGTAAGCTGCCATTATTTCTTATACCTGCTTCTGCCAGCGTGGCCATTATCCTACACAACTCTGTCTACCCCGCAGAAAGAAAGACGTGGTAATCAAAGTTTTTATAATACCAATCGTATGAACAAAATATTATTGCAGTTTTTTATGAGCTGCGAGTATATACATACGTATTAAAACTCAAATGAGTTTTTTATATAATAAAATTATTATAAGGTCATGCAAACGGCATGTCTTTTTATAAGTACATACATATCACCAAAATTATCTTTTAATTTTGTATGTAAATCTCAAAACCTATAAAGTCTGTTAAATGTGCTTCAGTAATGTTTTAGTTTTGTCTATGAAAGAGAGACCTCGCTTCACTCTCTCAATAAATCGCTTTACTTCGTAAAAAAATACATCATAAGTATTTAAAGTTTATAAATTATATGTAGGGAAATAAAATTTACCTATTCAGAGAAATTAAACGAAGATTTGAGAGATAAAACTCAAATGAACATATTTTCTCGTACCCGAGAGGCTGCAATTATGAGCATTAAAAACACAGCCGAGAAAATGCACGTGAAAATCTAAGCATACAGTAAAGATAACTTAGAATGTGAGCATCATACGAAGTTAAGATTATTTTGAGTCTTATTACCATTAATAAGAGATTCCAAAACGAATAATCTATACATATAATAAAATTGTAACTGAGTTTTGTCTGTAAATGGGAGATATTTAAGAAAAAAATATATAGGGGCTCTTTATAGGGCCTATAGAGGGGCTCTTTATAGGGCCTATAGAAGCCAAAACCATTGTTTTTAGAATTTTTGTCTGTTTGTCTGTCTGTATGTTTGTATACGCATCACACAAAAACTACCCACGAAATTTGGCATAGCGATGGACGATGACATGGAATAAAAGATAGGCTACTGTTTATCCCGGAAAAATGTACGGTTCCCGAGGGATATAATTTATTGTAGTAGTACTAAGTAATCTAAGTCGACGAAGTCGCGAGAATTAGCTACTTTACAATAAAT
>JADGIL010060230.1:0-13192 GCA_020352625.1 Cactoblastis cactorum
TTTTGGCTTCTGCAGGTCCTATAAAGCCCCTATATATTTTTTTCTTATATATGTATATCCCATGTACAGACATAGTTCAGTTACAATTTTATTATATGTACCTATAGATAATCTCACATTAGAGGTATCTCAGTTTCTTTCGGCGTTTCTCCCCAGCATTGATCGATCCGAAATGCTATTACTCTGTAGCTTGATAAAGATCCTTATTTGTGTACATTTACGTTTTATATCCGTTTTTTCTTTTAATAGAATATTGTTTGTTTGTTTATATTTTTAGACGTTCAATGTTTGTCTCTTTATGTTCTGTTCCCTTAAGTACATTTATAGAGTGACTCTTGAAGCAATTTATGTATACATATTTTTCATTATATTTGCTAAATTACCCATTAGCAAATAATTCGTAACTACAAACATACCTGTATGTAACATACATATATGTTTACGTTCTTAGAAGCTAAGCTAAGCGCGGCCTTCGATTCTCACGACTGTTGGCTCTATCTATCCCGTAAAGGAAAAAGATGTGATATCTGTATTTTTAGAAAATATAAATTACTATAAGTTGTCGTTTTTTTTTTTATTATTGTCTTAAAATGTATTTTTTGTAGACTTGCCCGGATAGCTGACGAGTGATTTTAATTAACAATAAGTACTTAATGTGTTTGTTTGGTCGTTGGGTCACTCGTCATCTCTCCGGACATGGTTGAGTAGTAGCAGCACACACGTCTTACATTTAATATGGGGATAGTGATGATGATTACACAAAAAAATAACCTTATACATTTGTACTATTAGTTTTAAGATCTTGTGTAATTGTTTGCTAACCCTAATAAATAAAATAAAATATAAGTTAGTTTGAACGCTACTTTCACTGTTTAAGTCAATATAAATTTACTCAATTTATAATTAAAAAGAAATTGGTTTGTATGAAAAATTCTACGGACAAATGGTAAAATATGATTCAACAATTTTCACTACATACATTGTTTCAACTTGTAAATTTTATTGTAATGACTTTTCACTGTATATAAAAGCTATTGTAATGCCAATAAAATCCCAGCTCAGCGAAGAATTATACTAAAAGCATAGACGTACAATACAACAATGTCTAATACCTACTCTGTATTTTTCTAGGTTTACTTCTCAGTAACGATAGTGACTATGGGTCACTTTATAGAAGTCGAACAAAGGTACCTGAATGGTGCTATGGACGAGCCACAGTCGCAAAGTTTCCTCGAAGCGGGGAAGATTACTCCCAGTAAGTAAAATTACATATATTTTTATTATACCTATAAATAATGCCAGGTGGAAATTACACGATAAGGTTTCTGCTTACGAATTATGTACTAAATTTTCAATATAAGAAAAATTTTGAAGACTTCAAAATATTTTGAATGGTAACTTTTTTAACTTTGAATTAATTTTGACTGACAGGTAGATACGTGTCGGACGTCATGTCTTTGGATGACGTTATCAAAAATGCAGCTGTTTGAATGAGTAACGTAAGAATAGAGAAGAATGGCATTCCGAAAGCGAAGCTTATAATGCTCTGTAGTGGTCGGAACAAGGCTGAAATAATGATGTTGAACCTTTTTGGTTTTTGTTGTGCTATTTATTGAGAGTAGATATACATATGTACTTGAAAACGCGTGTATGCTAACCTTAATTATGTAGTTGAAGCATTTAAATATACACAGCTACGACTATCCGCGGTTAACGGTAGCCAGTCGTCGAATGATATTTCGTAGGCCTGCTACGAACTTTTACATAAGCTACAATGTTTGTCTACGGCACTTTTTCGGCATTATATTATTGACTGCATCATTCATCATTTCTGCCATTCTCCGCTCACTATCGAGAAAAAGATTACCTTCCACTACGCCAAATTTTTCTATCTGTTTTTCTCATCTGCCGTCGACCTGTAGCTTTATCATCTGCCCATCACATTTCAGGTCGTTCGACACTTATCTCTCTGCAGTTCTCGGCTACCATTCGGTCAAAGCCTTACTTCTTGAAACTACGTGAATACAAAGATTTGCAAAATCTAAGTAGCTTCCTACACTAGACTCGCATTGCTCGTATTCCCGTGGGAAGTGCGGATTATAGCCTATAGTCTTCCTCAATAAATGAACAATCTAACACTGAAATAATTTTTAAAAGCCGACCAGTAGTTTTTGAGTTTAGCGCGTTCAACGAAACAAACGAACAAAGCTATTCGCTTTATTATAATACTAGCTCATCCAGTCCACCTCGCCGGACTTAATTAAAAGATTTATTAACTTTATAATAATAAATACATTAATATAATTATTTACCAACCGGGACTAAAAGTTATTAAATTACAAATATCGCTGTAAAAAAAATAGGGGTTGATGTAGAAGATAGAAAACGTAGGGTTATATGTATTTTTAGTGCTATATCGTAAAAAAAGCGAAATAAGAAATCCAGTCCAAAAGAATTTCCATTGTGTGAATCCGTCGTAAGGAAATTTGCATACCAAACTCTACTGACTGAGACAAATTGACATACTTCATGGATATCTTCAAAGTTCGATGCTAGTATAAAATATAAATTAAACTATAATCTCAACTCTATATCAGTAGATAAATAGAGATTTTAAAATTCTATGTGAATATTTATATCAAGATTATAACTAAGAGAAAGGAAGATAATTCGGTGAACGTGAATTAAAAAAAAAGTAATCGGTAGGACAAAGACCACGTGGCCAGAGCCATTTGTTAGTAATTATTATAAACGCAAATCCATTGAGTTATAACTTGTTATCTTCGATTGTGTATAAAAAACAAAAATGTCATTCTATATTCCCGCCATCCGCTCTTTTTTTAATTGATAAAACCTAATACAAAATATCATCGTCTCTGTTTCATTTCCAGCTTTACTAATTTTACTGCAGACTGTAGCTATTAAATATTGTTTAATGTGCCTTTTAAGGGATGCATATATTATTGCAAATCAACACAAGCAGACAAAGTCCTTATATATACCTAAGCCTAAAGAAATCACGAATTCTTAAAACCTAGACAACAGCGGAAAGTTAACAAAGTTAATTTAGTAATTACACTGATAAGAACACGCGTTTGGTCTTAAAATAGTTCAATCAAAAAGTCCGTGGTCAAAGAGTGAGTACAAGAACTCACAACAAATTAGAAAACTTTTCCCGATTGTACGTACAGTCAGGGACAAAGGCACAATCTTGTCGCCTTTGGCTTTAAGATATAACACACAAGACTTTTATCAATTTAAGTGATAAAACGTGGAACGATCAGCAGAGACGTACAGAAACAGCACATCGATAAGTTGTGAAGTATTTTATTAGCGACTGGAAAATATTCTGTTTGTTGTTTTAAGATCAAACTTTAAAACATGAATTATAAAAATATGAAATGTTCATACCTTGTGATCCGAGGTCGTGGGTTCGAATTGTACTAGGAAACAATGGGTACCAAATTTGTAAAAAAAGTTAAGAGATAACCCGTGTTTCGATTGGCGCGTTAAGCTGTGTGTCCCTAACGCCACCTAGTGAATTTATAAGCATATCCTTAGGTTAGACTTTTAGGTTGAGAGATTAGACTGTAGTCGCTCTGTATAGAAACCATTTTGGAAGCCAATTACTAGTTTTTAAACAGAGAGCCTTACAAACTAGTGAATTCAAATAGTTTAGGCAATTGAGTTTCAGATGATGTTACTTAATTAAAATATATTCAAATTAGTTACGATCTCTAGTTTGGGTTTTGCCATCAATTTAAAACTTAATTCTTAATAATAGTACCCAATCCTTTGTGGAATGAAAAAAAATTAAAATAGATTAAAAAACCAAAAACAATGAAAAAATTTAAAGCTAAAGAGGCCCTTCTCTTCTATCTAGCATTCTTGAGAAAAATTACCAGATTTTAACGCAAGGTTTATAGTATAATTATATTCGCGTAGAAACAATGGCTCGTTAGCGAACTAGCGGCCGAAAGCCATTAATTATTTAAGAGTCCGCTCCCAATTTTTTTCTCATGTAAGCTCCGCCCATATTCCCCCGCCCCCCGTAATAACACGCACACATCCTTTTCAGAAATACAATTTTAAAAAATATATAAAATTTCAAATAATTTGAAATGTCATCACTTGGTGACAATGACAATACAAAGGACAAAGAAACAATGGAATACGTATATGAATATTTTTTTCATTAACATTACGGTAATTTTATTTTCGATCCGCTTATTATTATATATTTATTATATACCTTATATTATTTATTTATAATGAAATATTTGACAATAGTTATAAAGAAACTTTATTTATTTGTCACATATATTAAAAGTGTTTAATTTAATATGGTGTGTAATATTAATTTTGTTACAAGAATACCTGGATACATTTATTAAAGTGGTAACTAACAACAACAGTAATTACTTATAGTGAATTTAGTTTATGTCTGACGTAACAAATTTAATATTTATTTACTTATAGAAGATGTATCTGGAAATGCAAAAGAAAATATTATTTACTACGTATTGTAGTTCTATCTAAGCCAGAAACATGATAATCAACTTGATAAAGATATAAATTATGACAGTCATTTTTCAAGTGTAAAATCATAAGGTATAAGTTATGGAAGAGAATTTGAACGCTTTATTTTAATTAATTTCTATTAATTTGAAAAATAAATATTGAACATCAATATTGATGTAAAAGAAGTTTATTAAAATTTAAATGCAAATATAGACCTTGGATAGTCTCGCGGAAATTCAATATGGCACGTCAGTCAAATTCCAATCAACGAGGCGATCACGGAATTTAAATTTCTTTTTCTCGAGCGTAAATACATATAAAAAATAAATAAATTGTGTAAAATAATATTTTGTGTTTCTGTTTTGAATACGAAATCAATATTCACAGTAATTAAAATATATACCACGCCGAAATATGAAAAATTTAATCATAGTAGATAGATAAAACCACGTATACCATGCCACTACACCTAGTTGACCAAATTTTTACTGCGCATAATGACGTAATTCGAAAAAAATCATATCGCCTCAGTAGATTCTGAGATTAGTGCGTTCATTCAAAAAAACTCTTTCGTTTTATACTATCAGCATAGATAGGTATGAATGAAATACCACAAGATGACCTCGATAAGCAAATTCACGCTCAAAGAAAACTCAGCTATTGACAGCCTCATTAAAGAGTGCTAAGAAATAGGCTAAGATAAAAATACTTATTTTAAATTTTTGTTTATGCATAGTTATATATTTCTTTATTTTTCCTTATACTGCGCCAATATTTTCCTTTTCTTTTGACTCCACCCAAAGGTTGACAGTAAGAGATCGCTTTAGTGATAAGTCCGCCTTTGTGCGTACTACTTACTTCTTTGTTGTGTAATGTTTTTGTTACTTGTGCAATAAAGAGTATTGTATTGTACTGTATTGTATTACAATTGCTTGTAGGTACATCAAGCAAACAGTCTAAACAAGTCTCATAGTTTATTCATAGGAGATAGCTTAAAACTATCAAATACAGCCTTTCGGTGTCTATGAAACATTTTATTTGTATATAGTCTTAAATCCATATAATATTCTAAATGTGAAAGTGTGTTGGAATTTCATCAAGCTCATGTCTCTATATAATTTATTCGTGATTACTGATTTCAGTTCAATCGAAAATCGACCCGGATCTCCCTAGGGGCTGATAAAACGTACCTGTTATTATAGGATTCGAAACCTTTTCCAGTAAATTGTCTATTCCGTAGGCAAATATATCTACAAATAACTTAAATAACTTATAATTATTTCTTAAGTTTACGCGAATATTAGACATTGAAATGAAACAAATTTAACGGATTTTATCGCGGTTTAATCACTGTCAAATCTCATATAGCGGTTGGTTCCTTGCACAGCAAACGTCGGAGCTCAATAAATAGTTACACATAGAGAACTTAAAACAGTATAAAATTCCTTTTTGTGTAGTGATTAAACCGCGATAAAAGCCGTTAAATTTGTTTCATTTCAATGTTAAATAACTTAATCGTAGATAAAATATATCTAGAAATTAATATTTTTCACAACCTCCGTGGTTATATCATTGAAAGTTACGCGAGATGACATAATTAAAATATGTAATCTATTAACGGCATTACTCACCTCCTGCTCCCTCCTCCATGGTGTAACAGTTAACGTTCTTGACCGCTGCTCAGGAGGTCCCGGTTTCGATCCCCGGTCAGGTCATGATGGAATATGACCCTTTTCTGATTGGCCTGTGTCTTGGATGTTTTTCTATATATGTATTTATTATAAAAATAGAGTATCGTTGAGTTAATATCCCATAATACAAGTCTCGAACTTAGTTTGGGGCTAACTCAATTTTTGTGATTTGTCCTTAAATATTTTTTTATGATTAAAAAAAAGCATTTTTGAGGTTACATATCCAGAGGGGAAAAAGGGTACTCAGTTATGGAGTCTTTTCATCGGCCTATCTGCCAAGGTTGTATCGCATGAGCCGTGAAAGCTAAGGAAACAGTTGTCACAGACGAAGTATTTATTTTCGGCTATAGTATCAAGTAGTAAAACAAAACAAAATCAATATTTAACAAGGGGCCCCTTATAGCAAACGTGATTATTTTGTATTTTTATATATTTGTTATTATTGTTTTCATTAGCGAGATATATTCATTTTATTTATAGAAAACACACACAAAGGTACATATATTAAAAAAACACATATTACATCAGTTATAAGGTTTCAGTTAGAAAGGCACAATTAATATTATTTTTACCCATTTTTATATAAAATGAAAAAAAAAAGACTAACACATTTCTCCTTTACTCTTTTTTTGAGTATATGAGTTAAACAAAATTACTCATACATAACATACTTAGAGACAAAATACAATAAAAAAAACCTTCATAAGCAAGCAAATTTACAGGCGAATGCTTTTACAAGCGAGATAATTTTAACATTAATGAAATTGTACCCAAAACTATTAGAACACTCAAATATTTTGGCTTTAGAGTTTAACATAGTTATTTAAATGTCTAGATACATTATATAATACCTTTTAATCTAAAGGTCTCGTGTTCGAATCCCACTGGAGGGAACTTTGTCAAAAAGTTATTTCTAGCCAGACGCTAGAACATTTAATGCTTGAATCGCCGAATTATCCGAAATGATGATTTCGTGCTTCGGAAGGCACGTTAAGCTGTAATGCCATATGTATAATATATAATATAATAGTATATAATGTAATGCTAGCGTTTGTATAAGCCTATTTGACGACGTCCGTGGTGTAACGGTTAAGGTATCTGACCACTACTCAGGAGGTCCCGGGTTCGATCCCCGGTCAGGTCATGAAGGAAATGACCTTTGTATTTATTATAAAATATAATATCGTTGAGTTAGTATCCCATAATACAAGTTTCGAACTTACTTTGAGGCTAACTCAATCTGTGTGAATTGTCCCTATATATTTATTTATTTATACTAGGATTGTTTCTGGTTTACCTTTTGGGTTGCAGAGGTCGGTAGTCGCTTTTTTTAAAGGAGTAACGGAGGAAAGTAAGTTAGGAGTTAAGTAAAGGAGGAGGCAGCGGAACCCGGGTTTTGATGTGGCAATTCTGAAGATGCAAAAGCGGATATTCAAAAATGTAGAAACTTAATCAGAAATCGTATTTTGACAGAAATAAAACTTTATCTTCATAATAGTTTGAGATTAAAATTGATTAAAATGTATATTACCGACAAAGAATTCTTTAAAGCAATTGAAAACTTAACTATGTGTATAATTATTTACATATCACTCTTATAAAGCAATCTAATAGAATTAAGATAAATAAATAACTATTGTAAAACGGCTTGTAGCTATTTTCGTAATAAAAAGATTGAAACAAAAAGGGTAGGTATCATTTCCCGGCAACTGGGTCAGGAAATTGTTGTACTTTTTAACTCCCATTTAAGTCCAAGACACACAAATTGTATAGCTGAGGTTTATTACTATACTATTTTTATTATTATTACTTACAGTGAAAATGTATGTTAAAATTTTAATACATATCTACCTATTTTTTTCAAGTCTTTATTTAACTTGTCATATTAGTATACCTAGTTAGTACACCTTTAGTTTCTATGACAATGCACATTCTAAATGCTGTACGTTCTAAATGGCCGCTACAAGACATTATTATAAAAAATCTACCTACACTTTTAATAAAAAAATTATAATTACATGCAGTAAACTATTATACTTCTTGCGCAAATTTTACACCTTAAAATTTACATTTTCGGTGTAATAAATAGTAAATTTTTAGTCTAGTGCTTTTTTAACTTTCCCAATATCCTTGAATATTTAAATTTCTATTGAATCATTGAAACTCGTTCTGTCACAGCGTTGACTTATTTAATCAAAATGTCACAGCTTACTTTAACTTATTAATTACTACTATATTTTAACTTTATTTTCAAAACTAATTAACACCTAAACAACACAAAATAAAAGTTACCTGTATTGTATATATATATACTTAAAGACTTCTTAAATTTCTCTTACTTTCTCCAACTTAAGAAAATGAGGATCAACTTGACGTCTAAACTTTCGATCGGTGTAGTGTACCTAATGTCTTTGTCATCGTCGGCAGATGCGAGCCGTCGCCTTGTTCTGGCGTCAGGTACGGTGACCTTTTTGGGAGGGTCCTCCCTGCAGTTGCCTCAGCCGGCGAAACCTCGGGAACCAAGCACAATAGGTAGGCACCCGAGTGTCAGTTCAGGCATTCCTTGCCCCAATCAGTTAATTTGAAAAAGAAATCTTGAATGAACGCATCTCAGAGAAATGTTAAGAAAAACGTAGGCCATACAATTGGACAGCAAAACAGATCAAAATTGTCAAAAAGTAATGGCATATTGACATTTAATGAGATTTCTTTCATCAATTAACTTCTTTTAACCTGCCACGATAATACAATGATCGTTACGGTAAAATGTGGGCACCAAAAAAAATGTCACTCTATTTTACTGGATATATACTTATATTTATCACGCTTCAAACACGTAATCGAGAATAACAGGCCGGCGCACGGGATTTTAATCACTTTCCCTGCATTATTTCGTCTAGATTTAGTTTATTTCTCTTAATTTATTTTATAAATCTATAATAGTATTTTACGCTTATGTTTGCAACTGTTACAATGTTTAGAAACTCTTGCTCATGACTCTCAATCTTTGTGAGTCATGAGCAAATAGAAAGAACATTGTGCTTTTCCACTCGAGCTCATATTGAGTGGGAATTTATTATATGTACATATAAAACGTTCTAATAGTTATAATGATATATATTCGTTTTCTCTTTTTTGAACTCACAAAATTAAGTAACAAGTTAATAAATAAATGTTCTAAATGTATTTGAATTTACGTTGAAAATTAGTTAAATATGATAACTATTTAAAAAAACAACTACGAGAATGAGTGTGAATTTTGTAATTCACATAGTCATTTATTCATCGTTGCTAAAAGTCATTTTATAAGAACACTTTTGTAAACTTTTAAAATAAACGCTTATAAATATTAACATTTACGTATGAAATCAGGAACTAATCACAAATTATAGAAAACAAACAAAACTTGTCGGCTTTTTAACGTCGTCGTTTAGTTTATTTGCTAATTGGCATCGTCTTCGCTCTTCTTTCCCTTTAAAAAAGGTTGAATATTAATTAAAATATTGACGTCAGTAAATGATTCCTTGTATCTCATTCTACAAAATAAAGAAATCGGAGATATATCTTGCTCATAGATTATTAAAATGAGATCTTACTTTTCATTATTTGGCAATTAGTTATAAGAAGTATTTCTATTTAAATTGGCTACGAGAAATATCTTATAAAAATTTTTTTATAGGTATGATAAACGTAAAACACATATAATATTTTGAAAAATCTTATATAGCGCATGCTGTACGTGCTTTTGTATTGTCCTGTCCTTTTTTCTCACCTGACTTCACACGAGGGTACCATGTACAAGAGAAAATAAGCAGTCATCAGCAAGCAACATCTTGTAATTTATATTGAAATCACATTTTGCTGCTACCCCAGTAAAATCAAACGCAGACGCATAAACTTACAAAAAGTACTCTGGCGTGTGGTCGGAATTAACTTGATTCTCCACTAAAATAATCAACTTTAATTACTTATTTCAATAATCTAATTTATTCAAAATGTTCTTTTTTTGCAGATAAGTTTTGGTGGCAAATCAAATGTTAATATCAAATTTTTCTCAAAGTACTGACTGCTGTAACGTTTGCTATAATGTAGTTTGCTATCCTTGACAATAAATACTTTTGGCATTTATTTTCAATTCTACGTTACGTTCAACAGGATAAATATTTTTGTAATATATAGATAGTCACGTATATTCTAGTCTTTAGGTTAATTTTAGTCGAACTTGCCTTAGAAAAGAGGACAAGTCGAAAATTATAGCGAATTAGTTGTTTGGGTTTTTTATACTAAACGGCGCGCTAAATCATGCAGCAAATAATTTGTTATTCGCTATAATTTTCGAAGACCGTGGAATATTTAAAGTGTCGTATAAAATTAGAAATCATTATAATTATTAGAATAAAACTTTTGGAAGAAAAATACTCCATCGTTTATGTTAACATGAATTTTCTTGTTGCAGTTACCGTGTCACTGAATATAACCCTCCTGGCGTGCAGTACCTTAGGCCTCATCGCGTGCATCGTATTGATATTAGGCGTTTACAAGGTCAGTCAAACTGCAAATGTTGGTCTTAATTCTAATATATGTATAATATTTTGTCAGTCGGCAATTATTGTACCTAATTTAAATAAAAATACGCTAGGGAGAACAATGAACTAATTTTAAACTAGACCTCGCCCCCTGGGTGACAATGTTGAATTTGTTCAGCGCTTGCGGGGGAAAAAATACGAGTAAAAACTCTGAGCTAAATGTCGCATCTGATAGATATTTCAGTAGACTGTTATATCGAATGATATGAGAACATTTACTTATGCTATTTGAATTGGTACTTATATGGTTATATGTTTTGAATGTCAACGTCATTTGACGACCTCCGTGGTGTAACGATTAACATACTTGACCGATACTCAGGAGGTCCCGGGTTCGATCCCCGGCCAGGTCATGATGGAAGATGACCTTTTTCTGATTGTCTTGGATGTTTATCTATATATGTATTTATTATAAAATATAGTATCGTTGAGTTAGTATCCCATAATACAAGGCTTGAGCTTACTTGGGCGCTAACTCAATTTGTGTGATTTGTCTATATGAAATATTTTTTTTTTTAAATCAACAATTGTTTGTTGCAGTGGGCTGACCATGAACATAAACAACAACAACACCAGCATAAACAATAACAATGAAGAAAAGCCAGATATGCCCGATCCCGACTACATTAAAGTGAGTATTTTATTACTTTGTTTTATTAACCCCCCCACAAAAAAGTGGCGTGCTATAAGTTTGACGTGCGTGTGTGTGTTATTCTGTCTCTGGCAATATATCTTTCAAACGGGTGAATAGATTTTGATAGTTCTTTTTTTTTGTTAGAATAATAAGGTGACTTAATCGAGATTATTCTTAACTATGTTTTTAACCCCTAATCCCAAAACAGGGGTGTTAAAAGTGTGGTTTGGTATGTTGTGTCTGGTTTTTTTAAATTTTTGATTAATTACTTGTTATTATATATTTTGACGGCCTCGTTGGCACGGTTGCCTCTCAACCAAGAGGAGGTTCTGTTCTTTGAGGAAGTATGAAGAGGAGCTTTGTTAGCCTGCAGCATGAATGGACCGGCTGGAAGTACCACACTCCTACAGAAGACCGACGCCTGAATGGCGGCTATTAGCCACTCGTTTGCCTCCTTCTGACATAAAAAAAAACATAGCAAAAACATCATCCCTAAATTGTACGCTCGGTTTATTATGGGATTGTTTTAATACTTTAGTAGTCTAGTTAATTAGGGTAAAATGTTGTATTTCATATTCCGACTGAAACTATTCAATTATATAAGCGTTTTAGTCTTTAGCTGCCATCAAGTCGGCTAAATGTCAGAGAATAACTTACATTATATTTGGATGGCATAAAAGCCTTTTTCTTTCTTCAGCGTTTTAATTCATGAATCATTCATAAGTTTGACCATTTTGTATTTCTCATAACATCACCCAATTACCGTTTCATCCTAAATACATACTTTAAAATTTAATAAAACCCCGACGCAATATAAAAAGTACACATTAAACTTATCCCTCTTTTTGCAACGGGGGTTAAAACAAAGCTAAATACTCTGTCGATTAAATTACCCTTCTAACAAAAAAATAATTATCCAAATCGGTTTATCCGTTTAGGAGCTATGATTGCCGCAGACACAATTACACACTCGTCAAACTTATAAAACCGCTCTTTTTGCATAGGGAGTTAAAAAAAATGTTACCATTAAATATTGGAATGAAAGGATTTAATTACTCAGCAGACGGTGAGCATAGCACCTGCATTTAAAAAGATTTGATAAATCGTGTCTCGTGAAAAGGTGCTGCGATAGTCAAATACCTTGATTTAAATTTTTGTAAAAATAACCAGGTTCCCACAGGTATATAGATAGAAAAGGATAAATAAATAGTTTGGTTTAGATACCATAATTTGGATAAAAGTTATTTGCCGACCTACGTGGTGTAACGGTTAACGTCCTTGACCGATACTCAGGAGATCATGATGCAAAAGGACCTTTTCCTGACTAGCCTGGGTCTTGGATATTTATCTATATATGTATTTATTATATAACATAGTATCTTTGAACTAGTATCCCTTATCTTTGAACTAGTATCCCTTAATACAAGTCTAGAACTTAGTTTAGGGCTAACACAATTTGAGTGATTTGTCCCTATAAAAAAACTGATTTAAGGCAATTACTGTTTTTATTATAACTATTAAAAATGTAGGTTAAAATGATTTTTTATTTCATTTCTAGCTTATGCCCGCGACGTCGTCCGCGCGTAACTATTATTGTTAATATCCCGGGTTCTAAGCAGCGCATCTTGATGAACCAAACGCTCTATTTTAAGTTAGATCTTCTAAATAACATGGTATGGAGCCACTACTTGTAGTGGTGTGGAGCCAGCTACAGGCTTATTTTTAGCCTGTAGCACGAATGGGCCAGCTCGTCCGGAGAA
>JADGIL010060246.1:0-14053 GCA_020352625.1 Cactoblastis cactorum
ATATATATATATATATAGATATAGAAAGTAGACCTGTCTATCGTTATATCTAACCTAATACGCATGCCTGAGCGGTTGGATGAAGCGAAGCGAAGCGCAAGAAGTTCAATGAATTTGTTACTATTATCATAATTCAAGCGTTTTATAGTCATAGCAGAACTAATAATGCATTAGTTAAAATCTTAAAAACCAATATTTATCAGTCAAAAATTAAGTTTTTAATGACACTTTTGCATAATATGTTACAGTTTTATACATATTTATGAAAAGAAAACGTGTTACACATATGTTAACGTCTACTTTTTGCCATTTTTGAAATAAAAATGCAATATTTAACGTATCAAGTTATGTAGATTTTATAAATATTTCAACAAGACAAAGTTTTTTATTGATTGCACATTGTAGGTATAGGTCAGGTTATTTACACGAGTATTTAAGAAAAGCATACGTTTTTTTTTTAATACTACTATCACTTTATTACTTTTACTAGGGTTTCATTACTATTTTTACTATGTAAGTACCCTTATAAAATATAATTAACAATCATAAAGTCAAGCGGTTCCTGCATTAGCATGATGATTATAGTCTGTGATATTATTTAAAAAAAGAAACATACAAATTTAGAGATAAAAATAAAATATAAATTTAGAGTTTCTGTCTGATACAGACACTTATTTAAAATTTTTGGTCCATATGAGTTTTCTAAATGAAAGAATATATCTATGCATTCTAATTGTTTTATTAAGATTTTATACGAACACTTATTATCACTTCATAAAATTTACTCTGTAAGTACTATTAACTTACAGAGTCTGTCTGAGTCTAAAAGTGTACAGGTAAAAAAAAAAAATTAACGGGAAAAGTTAGAATATTAGAAAAAAAAATAGATAGAGTATATGCTCATTACACAACATACGTGTATATTAACATATACGATTATGATATATGACAAAACAAACAGAATGGCTGCGCTGGACTTTCTCCAGTAGAAAGTGACCATTCCGAGATGTCGGAGCCGGCCGGTTGCCGTGACCTTCTTATAGTCCGTAAGCTATGAAATGGCCATTAAATAAATAAAAATAAAATAAATAATGCCATATATATATTGAGTTAGCTCCAAAGTAATAAAATTGTGTTATGGGACTATATAACTGAACATTCAGATTATATAAAAACTTTATTATTTAATTATTCTAGTTAAACTTTGCATGATTTTTAATGGGCTGCAATTTTATTTTATTTTAACATTATGAGAATAAGGACTCTATTTAAATTACTATGGTAAACCTAGCTATGATTTTCTACTTATTTTTTATTATGTATTGGTTTTAGTTAAGGTATAATCTCGCTTCGTTCGCTTATTATAACTAATCGCTTTTTATATATTATTAAGCAGTGCACCAAAATCTAAAACAAACTTTTATTATAAAAATTAAGTACTTATTTATTTTTAATATAAAATATGTAGTTACAAAAAATTAACTTTACCAATGCAAACCAGCGGTAGTATATCCGAGTGCAATGCACTGTTTATGATCATTCTAGAATACGTGTACGGGGAAAAGAAAACCAATCGAATCGTTCTGTTGGCGATCGATTCTTTATATCGATCGACTCGCCATAATAATCATTGATTTTTTATTTATTTAGCTTACAAATGTATGTCCTCAATATTTTGTGAAAGTTCGTTTTATTTATTTTATAATTTAACCCCATAATTAGTCCCTTACAAAAAATTGTTTAAGTTACTTTTTCTTCCTAGAGCTCAGATTTACATATGTATACTAAATTTAATCGGTTGAAAAGTTCCCGAGCAAATTGATGTGACAAACTTCCAGATAGCTCAAGTAATTATTAATCAAGTCACGGAAACTTCTATAACCGAATAAAGATTCAGATATTGTAATGGTTTGCGGTTTGCTAGCCTATTATCTATGAGAGTAATTTCCTGATTTAAGCCTTTAAGTATGTAAGTACATAAAAATTACATGAATTAAAGATGCTCTCACATGTGTCTTAGATAAAGACATATGAACGTCTTTTCCTGAACAATGATAACATGTACTATATAATAAAATTGTAACCGAGCTATGTCTGTACATGGGAGATGTTAATGGAAAACATTAGTCTTTTGACCTATATAAGTAAAAACAATGACTTTTAAATGTTTGTCTGTATGTTTGTACGCGCATCACTCAAAATCTACTGAATGAATTTTCATGCAGTTCTGACAGTTGTTTTGTAGAAGGTCTAACTTAAAATCGTTGGTTTCATCTTGCTATGCCACATTTGCCACTTTGAACCCGCGATATTATTGTTATTAGACAAAAATCTTTATGCGGACGACATCGCGGGCAAGCCCGCTAGCTTATTAATATTATTATCTAGCCTGCTAGATAATAATATTAAGATCAAATTTAATAGATATTTACTTTAATAAAAAATCACTTTGTTATTTAGTTTCTAAAAAAGGGAAATAATATAACAATTTTTCATCGCAAGTCAACAATCATACCGCGACGACAGGTACACATTAGATTTTCCATTCAAGCATAGTTTCCTCATGGCACCAATGTACCACTGTCACACATTCTTAAAGCCTATGTCTGACACTAAATTCTACTTAATCGTCGAAGCGTCTGCCACCATCCCACTCTTTAGCATAACGAGTGAGGGAGACAGCAAAAAGTTTTCCTTTCTCGTTATACGTCACCGCACATTTCTCTGGGCGCGAGTCGAAGTCAATGCAGTGTTGTTAGTACACCGGTGTTGTCGAGTATAAGGCTTCGATTAAACAAAATTTGATTGGACGAAAACGCTTCAGTTAACTCGTTAACGATTGTTACTATTAAGTGTTTGGCATCCTTAGTACTGCATACGAGTCTTTTAAGAAGGTTGGTAAATTTTTACTATTTATTTATTTGAGAGATATTTGTTTGTTTTTGAGTTGCTCATAGAAAAGATTTCAACGCGCCCATTGGATCTTTGTAAATAACTTTTTGTCAAAATTTGTAAAATCATTATTGAGCTTTAGTATATCTTTTTAGTTTATTCAAAGTTAGAATTTGAATTTTTTAAAATAATTATAATAATTAGCTCACTTATAGGATAAGCGTGCCCTTAGAATCTCACGACTTTGGACTCTGTCAACCTTGTTAGGGATAAAGACGATATATTGTAACTGAATATTTTTAATATTCCTGTTTACTTTTGAGAGAGTAAATACTTGAAATGTTTTTCTTTTCACTCAAAATTCGGTTTCGTTTGAAAATGTTGACTCATCATGTTACGAAAGTTTTGGAACTATACGTAAGTCGATGTTTAAAAGAATTTATAACCACATCAAATAGTTACGTAATATATCTATACTAACTAATATTATGAAGCGGAAGAGTCTGTCTGTTTGGTTGAACGCGCTAATCTTAGGAACTACTGGTCTGATTCAAACAATTCTTTCAGCGTTAGATAGTCCAATTATCGAGGAAGATTATAAGCTACTTTTAATTCTGTTATTACCACGGAAACGAGTGTAATGTAGGTGCAGTCGCGCGACGGATACTAGGTTATTTATGTAATGACATGTATAAATTAAAAAGATAACACGCTCAAATGATGAACGAACTGATAAGTGAAATAAGGGTCGAAACATGATGATTCATTAACTGAAAATTTTTCTTTACAGACAGGGAGTGAGCTTTCAGAATGAAGCTCTCCCTGGTGTTTGAGCTTTTGCTCATATTCATCCTGTTAGCTTTCGCTGCTCAAGCTAAAAGCACAAGTGAGTACAATTTACAAAGCATATTTCTAAGGCCATTATATAATAAACTCCCTATTACATTAAAAAAAATACACGTAATCTCAGAAACTACAAGAGCTAGGATTCTTAAGGTCTTAAATTTAGTATGAGGGTTCCTTTTAGGAAGTAGGTGCTTACTAAGATAGGGTTGCAAAACACCCTCATGATCGGGAATTATAGGACGCGAGCATAGCCGCGGGAAAAAGCTAGTAAAATGTTTATATGTGTGTTTGTGCCATGAGTAAAGGAGTAATGTCATAATTATTTTCGAATACATAGAATGACAAACTGATGGAATTAATTTAGTCCCCGAAATATTTATTCATACGGCGATGGCCATTACGACTGCATCAGCTGTCACTCATATTTTTATAAATGCAATTGTTAATTTTTTCGTAGCTGTACATTCCATATCACTCACGCTATTTATAGCTACTCTATTAACCATGCAAGAATTTTGATTGTTAAACCTGAAAAAAATTGCAGTTGTTGAATGTTCGCAAAAATTGTCTAATTTTTTTGTTGATTGCTGCGTATTATAAACTTGTAATGATACTAGTTCGTTCTTATAAGTATGAGTTAATCTACAGTTTACTTAAGTTTCTTCATTAAGTGTGAATTTACATAATTTTCGACAGAAACACATTCAATTTATTTTTTTAAAGGTTAAAATTCGTATGGCGTATACCTGAGTGTTCTTTTTGTAGAACTGTTGTACCTTAGTATTAACTGGAAAGATTATTAAAGATGTACTAGTTAAACTAGATTAACATAATGTGAGAAATATAGCTTTTCAAAGACAATATTTATAATATTGTGCCTTTTTATAACATTGTTATTCTCATGATCTGTCACACTTCACCAACTTTTCTCTAATATAAGATCAAGAACATTAAGTAACTACATTTTAACCCTCGATTAATTACTTATATACACATTATAAATATTAGTTTCTTTCGGCTTTCTGCTTATCAGTGCTCCTTCTAAAACGCTAGTAGTTTGTGGTGTAGGTACTTATAAATATGAAATTAATAATGACGTGAAGAAGTTTAGTCCAGTCTAAAAGAGACATTGATTTTGTCTTATAAATTGAAAAAAAATGCATTGAACTAACCAATGTTCAGAAGCAGAATTTATGTAATTATTATTATTAAATGATATATTAAACTTTAAAAAAATCACTTAAGAGAAATATAATATAATTTTATTTTTCTTGTTTTATTTGTCTTTAACACCAGTTTCAGTAACTGTCATTTAATATTTTTCAGGAAAGCAAAAGAACAATAGCAAGAAAGGAATTCAGAACAGAAACGACGTAGAGAAACAGGAAGATAACACTATCAACAAATACTGCAAGTGCCAGGAGGCATTTTGCAACTGCTGTAGGGATTTTGACGTCCCCCTCGTCAACCTGAATGGACCGGGTAAGTTTTATCTTATACTAGCTTATACTCGCGACGTCGATATCTCGGATCCTAAGCAGGGTACCATGATGGAACCAACACTATATTTTGAGTTAGATTTTCTACAATACATCAAATTCCATCTAGTAGTTTTTCCGTGACGCGCATACAAACAGACAAAAATAAAAAAATAAATCAACAAATGAAAATTTTACCTAAATATCCCCCATGTACAGATATAGCTTGGTTACAGTTTTATTATATGTATAGATAAGCATTCACCTCCGGCTACACTTGCGTCCTATAAGACGGGATTTATCTGCAGCCAGAAACAAGGAAAATAGGGATAAACAATAGGCCATAGTTCCGCACTCGTGCGCTGTGAGTTATTTTAGGGTTCCGTTCGGTTAAAGGATAAAACGGGACCCTATTATTAAGACTCCCCTGTCCATCTATCTGCCTGTCTCCAGGCTGTATCTCGTAACCCTTAAGTTACGTGATAACTAGTAAGTTGAAATGTTTATACAACGTTGTATTTCTGTTGCCGCTACATCAACAAACACTAAAAACGTATTTTTGATGGCTGAACATGATTGAAAATAGAAAATCATTCACTTTTTTCTTTATTATGTTAGGTAATTTTTTCATCAACTAGATTAACAATGAACAATATAAAATAAATAAAATATATTGATGTCGAATATAGAATTATAGCAAGAAACGAGTTTCCTTATAGTTATGAAATTCTTACATATTTTTATTTTTCTATGCGTAACTGTTAAGTTTTACGAGCGAAAGTATGTGTAGTTAGATATATTGGAGCGATTAATCATAGAGCACATCATTAATTACTGTTACTGTATGAATTTGTTAATCTACTACAGTATTATTAGGAGTCACTGCTTTTTAAAAAAAAGACAAATATTATAAGACCTAGAACATTCATGCATATTTTTAGATTATTATTTTTTACTTTATACTTTTATTTGTGTTTTATAAACACGCTTATAAAATCAGAACCATACTGTTAAACATTTAAAACAAAATTTGTGGTTCTTATTGAGACGTGTCTTATTGTTATATAATATTCAATGTAATTTTGATTTCAATGTAAAATTTTAAATTCCAGGATGTGCCTCGCTGTCGTATCTTAATGGAGACAAAATGGCGGTGTCTCTAAGCTTCGGCAGGAAAGTCATCACAAACCGAACCCTTTCTAGTAAGTTTATTTATAATTTTTTTACATATCTTTAAGTACTTTTTTGGATATGATATTTTTATTTATTTGTTTATTTTGACGGCATTTAAATCTGTAAATATAATGTATTTAGTTAATTTGACTCATTTTGAAGAGTTGTTCTATCTCAAGTCCTCTATATTGCTGAGAAAATTGACCGATGTTTTAAATATCACCCAGTCTTTTATTTATTACCAAATAATCATTACTTATGATATTTTGAAATAAAGTAAAAATACCTATATTAAGTTGTTATAAAAAAGACATGTAAAACTTTATTTATTTATTCAAGCTTAAATCTAACTTAATTTTCTTTTAACCAATTAATATACTATTTCCAGGTAAAAAGCCTAGTCCAGTATGTATGCCGTTGCCAGGAGGGATCTCAAAATTCTGTGGACGAGTGTACAACATTGCTCGAGTTGGAGAAGAGTTTCGCGCTTGTCTCGGATTGGAACTTCAGTCGAAGAGCGCTGTTGAGGCAGCTGTGAGAGTATCCTGCTTTAAGTTCGGTCCTAGAGGAGTCACTTCAGAGCAAGCTGACCCACTGCCTTTGGTTCCCCAGAACGAAAGGGATGAAGATGATGATGACGACGATGATGATGACGACGTAGATTTTGATCTTGGTGATGACGATGACGATGACGACGATGATGGTAATAATTTAAATTTTTAGTATTTCATCCTTTTATGTTGGGAATTGACTTAATGTGTTTTTTCTGGTACTAGACCAGAAAAGAACATACAAAAATAATATATAAACGTTTTCTAAGGAATTGATTTTTTTTTGCAATTTAGTACTTACCATATACGGCTTATGCGTGAGTAATATAAAATACATTTTTTTTTTCAGAATCTGCCAATGACGTCGAGAGTGCAGACTATACAGGATTCAGTCTACTCTCTGAAGATTTGTTAGGAGGTATTTTCGGTACATCTGGTAATAAAAAACTTAGTAAACATAGAAAGAAACAAGCTCCAGCACCAACTCCTTCTACTACAACAACCCTATCAACGACTACCAGACGACCAAAACCTTCTCGTCGGCCTAGCAGAAAACCTACTAGATCAACAACTCCGAGAACAGTACCTACTAAACCTACAACAGTCCGAGTAAGACCATCAGGAAATCGAAGACCTACGAGAAAACCAGCAAGAAGACCCACTAGAAAACCAACAACAACGCCTACTGTACCCGAAACTTCCACCGTATCTACACTGACTATATCGACAACAGAAGCTATAACCGCAGGAACATCCTCGAGCTCTCCTGCACCTGTAAGAAATGTACAGGATGTGATATCTACTATCCAACACCAAACTTTCGAATCTATGGCTGTTGTTACACAAAAACCTGCAAGTACTTTGGCGGAAACTACTGCTAAAAGTGTAACAAACTTTGGTGACCCTGGCTTGGAGATGTCACTAGCACATATTACAGGACAACTATCAGTAATGCCTTCTGCGAGACCTATCGATCCAGTAACAAGTAAAGAATCGATTGAAAACATTCCAATGAATTACGAAAAGATTGAAACAATTACCAAGGTATCATCAACAGTACCTATGGTGACTCCCGTTCCTGAGAGTGATGAGATGATTCAAATTGTACAAACATTAGGTTCTGAAGAAAAAGATGTCGATAAAGATCAGACTTCAGCCGATGAAAGTCGCGCTCATTATATGAATACTGCAGTACCAAATGACTTTTATAGTGGATTAACTTTGAAACAGAAAAAGAAGAGCCGCCATGACGATTATGATTTAGATGACTTAGATGTCTTAAATCTTGACCAAATTGGCAAAACTGTAGGAGAAGAATTAGGTATATTTGGAAGTAATAAAAAGCATAATAAAAACAATAGAAATAAAAAAGTACGGGATAGCAAAAAAGATGACGATGATTATTCTGTAATTGGATTAGACTCCGTAGAGTCTTTGATCGGAATAAATAATGATAAACATAATAAGAAAAAAAATAGGAGAAGGCAAAACAAGATGATGCGTGGAGAGTGGTCTCAACCTCAAGTATAACTTGCGATAGTATTTAGAGATATCACTATTTTATAATTAAGACTATAGTATAAGTAAGATTATTTATTTCTTTATAATTATTTATTGTATGTAAATAGTATAATTTCTTAAGTGTTTCCACATAGGCATTAAATGAATAAAAATTGTTGAAAATTATTGTTTTTCTTTTAATTAAGCTCCTTAATCTAGATTACAGATTATATATACAGGTATTTAGCAAATATTATATATTTAGCAGATATTAGTAATTACAGCTGTATTTGGCTTTTAAAAAATTTACCACAACAAAAAGCTAGTTCTAGTAAAGTACGTCGAAAATTTCGCGTCAATTTTGTTTTTATTTTCTATTAATATTTTTAATGACCGCCTATAGACTTCGCTCGATGTTTCATCTTCGTAAGTATAAAAGTTTTAAAAATTTCATTATAATCATCCTTACGTTTCCTCAAATGACGAATATTCTCATAAATTACATCAAATTTGCTCGTGACATAGCAAAATATACATAATGCAATCCTATCAAAGCAAAGCTTTCCCATAATTCGCATTTTCTGTCCTTAACAAATATTTAGAGTGCATTATCATTAAAATGCTCAAGTGAAACAATTTGGAAAAATTTTTTTGGAGATTTTTTTTAGGGCAATAGAAGTCTAAAAACAACTTCGTTTAATTAAGATATATTTATACGCAAGTGCTGGGAGTAAACACTTTTACACATTTGATTAATTTTTAATATTATCAAATGTCAGCTATCTTATCGATCAATATAACACATAAATAATTTTCATAACATATTATACTGCCCTAATCCCCCCGTTTCTTAATGCAGGTCAAGTCAAAACTGTCATCTTAATCTGAACCTTGATAATTGTAGAATGAGACTCTCTAGACACTTCACTATGAGTCCATTCGTACTTACAACAATCGACACAATTAATTTTATTGTTCTATGCATAACAGTTTCGGAAATATTAAAGTATAACTACATACTATGTATAAAAAGACAACTGAGATTCATTCACGTTAAAAGATTAATGAGCGAATAATCGTTTTAAATTATAAGCCTGTCATTCATATATAGATGTTATGTATGTATATTGCTTAACTAAAATTTAGTACACGTATTGAAAGTTGGAATTGTTAATGTAGTTTTGAGTCCCAACTTTCTCTCAGTGACATTAAAATTTAAAACTTGTTTACATTAAGTCTGAAGCTAAATAGGCATTGGCACATTGCTGGTGGACAGTTAAATACATCGTAGGTAACTTGACTGCTTACAATTTGTTCCGCTAAGTCAGACGAACTTGGTCCACGAAAGTATAATTATTAGTTATACGTAGTTCTACTTAGCAAACATAATGAAATTGTATATACAGTTGCTCATGCAACTGATTTGTTGTAGTTATATAACGTGTTCTGGATTTTATAGTAAGTGTATTAAAATATTTTTTTGTATTGTTCATTAATTAATTAACAAATAACTTACCATAGAAATGCTTTTAAAATTATATAAAATATGGCGATTCAAACAACATTTGGTAAAATTTATACCTTACATAGCATTTATACATTTGATATAATCAATGTACAAACATTGATTATGTCAAATAATTTTTATAAATTGATTTTAGATGATTTCACCAATTTCAACGACAAACCTTATGAGCCAATCGAATTCGCAGTTCCGCAAGCAATATGGCGAAATGCTTTTAATCCTACTCCTGTTTTAAAATCCCGGATAAGGTCCCCAGTAACTATAGTTGTACCAGTACATGTACCAAGTGAAAATGATATTGAAGCAGATAAAGTAGAAGATACTACTGTTCAAAGTAACGATATTGTTGAAGAACCAATTGTTGCTAATGATACTGTAGTTCTGGTAACTGATGCTCCTTTGGTGGATGAACCAGTTGTGGTTAATGATACTGTGGTAATGGTAACTAATGCTACAGTGGCAGATGAAGAAATAACAACTACAACCGCACCAAACCAAGTTGTAGGACAGTTATTTCGATTTCCATGTGCTTGTAGAAATGGAGAATGTGGATGTTGTACCGGTGCTATTCTACAGAGATTAAATATGAAAGCTTGTGGTAACATCTCATTTATCCCAGAAGATTTTGTTTTTGATGTGAGACTGAGTGTCAATAATAATACTGTTGTTCGCCGAAGAGTTTCAGGTATGATTATTATAATATTTGTTTTAATTCTTATTTCGTTAAATATTAGCTTAAGGAATAGTTTTTTAGGAGCTTTAAGAATATTTTTTAATACAAACGTACCACATCGATTGTTCAAATTTTATTGTATATTTTTGCAGCCAGCGACCCTCCACCAATATGTTTCAATCCTGGACGAGCACCCTTTGTTGAAGTTTGTGCAGAAATATCTAACATTCGGATACGTAATAGAAACGCTTACGCCTGTTTGGATATAGATGCAAACATTGGTGGCTTTCCCATTTATTCCGCTTCATTTAGGTGTTTCGGGTATGTGTTAGTTGTAGCACAATTCACATAATAAGTATTTTTTCCAGAATGTAAAATAAAATGTTTACTTATCTTTATTAGTCATTTACGAGTATATATTACTTGTATAGAAATTATATATTATCTATTTCAAACGTGCTTAGAAATTATTGATTTAATTGACCTACATATGTATATCTACATATATCAACTGATTCGTGAGACGTATCGTTTAAAATTTCTCATCACTTTTTATTTTTAGGCTAGGCACAAAAGGAGTACAAACCGGTTTAAAGCCAAAGCCAGTCAAGTCACCTGGACCAAAGCCTGTCAGTCTATTTGGAAGTAGCAGCAGCAGCAGCAGTGATGATGGCGGCGGTATCCTAGGAACTGTAGCCAGCACAGTTTTCGGCGGTGGAGACGGAATATTTGGAGGGGATTCTGATGATGATGGACCGCTGGACGCAATTGGCGATGTCGTTGAAGATTTGTTCGATGGAAGAAACAACTAGAATTCATTAATTTATAGCATACAGCGTTGCGTGTGATAAAAATTATTTATTTTATATTACCAATAAGTATTATAATTTAATTAACAATTTTGATGTAATTATAAACATTAAAGTAAATTGAAATTAGTGCTTAAGTCTCAATATTTTTATTTGTCAAAATATTTTCCACTGTCAATGTGAAAGTAGTTAATGTGAAGATCGCAGTCCATTGAACCGGTTCCAATCTTGGCAAGTGAATTGGAGTATCTGCTTTACTCACACAACTGACGCACGTGCAGTTTAATAAACAATCACCATGAGCAAGTGCATAAAAAAATACTTGATGCACATCGTTTTTATGTTGACCGCGATTCGGGCAGAAGATAACGGTATCGGTGAGTTTTTCATGAACATACGTTTTTCTAAATATATATGTATAACTAGGCCAATACTTACAATACTTTTATTTTAGTGAATAGTGAGAAATTCAATGGTACATTACAAGATAGACTACAACATCTAGAAGTGCCTGATAGTTCATTAATACTTCTGCATCGTTTAAAGTTGAGGTCGAGAGTCGAATTCGCAAGACACAAGATAAAACAATCGGAACCAACTTCTCAAAATACCACTTCAACTACATCAGCATCATCTACGTCGTCATCTCAAGGATTTGGGCCATGTACTTGTGCCTTGGGTGTTTGTAAATGCTGTACTGGTTACATCTTAGATTTGTTCAATCAGAAGGCCTGCATGAAAATTACATACATCCCCGGAGACTTCGCCTTTGATGTTGCTATGTCGCTCAATGACAGAGTTCTTTACGAAAATTCCATTTCAGGTGATTGTTTTTTATATACATGCATTTGTTTGTATACAATCCTGTAAGAAGGAAAAAATAAAAATATTTTTGTTTAAAACTTTCCTAACATGATAGTATCATCTTTATAGAACTACTATAGACATATGCTGCTTTGTATATTGTTTTTTATCAGCGTGGGCGAAAACGTAAGACGGTCATTAGTAATAATTAACAAATGTAATTGGAATAGCAATACAGCCAGTTATTTGTTTTCAAAATGATTATTTCAGGAGAAAACAAAATTTACAAGCCAGCATTAACACTTCAATGCTTACTTTGCAATGTTTTTTCAAAGCAATGAAATATGAAATTGTGTATAATTCCGTATACATTTCGTAACTAACCGGATGTTTATGTTTTTTCTACTTTCAGGTAAAAACCCTAAACCAATATGCGTAAGTCCGCCAAGACTGCCGAACTTGAAAGTGTGTGCGAAATTTTATGATGTGTACTTCCCAGGAAGGAACTTTCACTTTTGTTTGGCGATGAGTGGAGTTTGGCGATCACTTCAACTATTTAATATGGCCTTCGATTGTTTGAGGTATGTGTTGTATAATTTACTAGGTCCCCTATTTTGTAATACCTAACGATTTAGGAATAGCAAGTAACGGTGTAACTTTCTTTTGGCTGATTATGAAAGCTCTATTGTTTTGAGGACTTCTTACTACAAAAATTTATTTTAAAATGTAACATACCTAATATGCAGTTTTACAGTCGCAGGTGTCTACAAACATATTTATTACAGACTGACAAGATTCAATAAGATTCGCAAGTACTTATAAATATTTTGTGTTCAACTTTTTTTTTATGGCATAGGGAGGCAAACGAGAAGGCGGGCCACGTGATGTTGAGTAATCACCGCTGCCCATAGACACCCGGGGGGTCACAGGAGCATTGCCTTCATTTTTTGTTGTGTTTGTAATTTCTTGGGACTTAATTGATGCAATTTGCCACTATTTTGATGTATAATTAAATGTTTATCTAAGTGTATTCATGCATCTAGATCTAAACAATCTTAATTTAAGACCAAGATCAAGTTTGCACGTACAGAAATCAAAGGTACTTATGACTTACTTAGTTCGTTCGGCTTTCTTGTCGATATTTTCTGCCGGGGATAGGAGGTGGATAATTAGTTGTTAGGTGGTTAGATAGTTTTTGCCCAGCTTAGTTTTTTATTTGAATTCCAGGATGGGAGCAAACGGTATAGCCATGGTGAAGCCTGGTGAGAGCGACGGCCTGGTGGTGGCGAATCCTCAAGGAGGGTACGATGCTGTCATCGATGCTGGAGAAGACGATCTTGAGGATTACGATGAGAATGTTGTCAAATCTTTGCTCAATTTGTTTGACAGATAAGGTTTATACCTATCTGTGGTTTATTTAATAATCGGCCTAAACTTGAGTTCATCATGAAAGTTTTAAAGCATACCTATTTGTATTTTAACAAATTTAAATGAAACTCGCTGGTTATACTTACGATGTTTAATTTTTTATTGAGGGATACAAAGGACAAAACTGGCACAAGATTATGTGTCATTTCTTTTAGTCTATCGCTGGTTGACTGGAAGAATCCCTTCATGGGGTAAGATTGATTGAATGTACTTAATCTTTAAAATTATAATTTCTGTATTATTTATTTTTTGCGTCCAATAAAGATATTAAAATCTCCCGAAAAACGATCTCTTATATCCAGGTCTGGACTAATAAAGGCTAATGATGATGATAGCTTGAAAAAACAATGAATTGGGGGTTATCTGTCACTCGC
>JADGIL010060271.1:0-10536 GCA_020352625.1 Cactoblastis cactorum
CTTTGTTCTTTTGTTTTTTTTTTTTCATTTCGTTACATCATTAAATATAGGATCATACTGCTTAGTATCTTTAGTTATTAAACTTCTTTTGTAGCTAAGTTTATATTTAAAATATTTCTTCGTAATATGTATACATTATGGACTACATTATAATTTAAGAACGCTTCGCTAGATCGATGAAAGTTGTGTTCTAACAGATAGAAATTAAAAATGTATACATACAATATCATATCCTAGAAGTAACTCGAATACTAAATCAAGTTATAGAAAATAAAGTGAACTACGAGTACTTATAGTACTAAATGATTTATTTTATCCTAGTATCGGCACCGCTCGACCACCGCTGACGCCCCCACCGCTACCCGCTCCGCCTGACGCTCCGCTTCCCGACTATATCCTTTGTGTTCCACCCTGTCTGGAGTTCGTCAACTTTATCATCGGTCAAGAATCTACAGTAAGGATTGTGACGTCATCTTATCAGTTATAAGAAATCCACTGTTAGTAAAAGGCCTTTAAAAAAGGCCTTGACGACTGGTAAAGTACTTGCCTCTGCACCAAAACTTTCCGGCTTCGATACGATTATTATACCATTAAAATATAGTGTCATTTTTTTGTATGTAAGAGGGTGTCAAACGAGCAGGCGGGTCACGTGATGTTAAGTGATCACCGCCGTCCGTAGACAACTGCAATACCCGTGGGGTTACAGAAGCGTTGCCGGCCTTTAAAAAGCCGAAGTTAAGTTGGAATTCCATAATACAAATCTAGAACTAAATTTGGGGCTATTCAATTTTAATCTCTATTTACAATCTAGCTCAATTTGTGTAATTTGTCGCTTTATGTTTATTAAAAGACTCTTAACTATTTAACCTTAATTAACCAGTGGAGTCAATCAAGATAACGCCAATAATCCTGTAATAACCACTACTTAATATCGAAATACATAAAAGGAGTGAAATTTATTTAGTACTTTGAACTATTTCCTAATGTAAATAAAATTGTAAATCCCGTGGGAATTCCAAAATAAAAACTCAAGGTGTCTCTGAAATCAGTTTAAGATCGGAAAGGACTGGATAACAGACATTCGAATTTTTAAATCAACGCTCTGAATTTCTTACAGAAGGTTTACAAACACTTAAATGAAGAAATGTTTCTCTGATTTTTATAAAATTTTAGTTGTTGATTTGCATCTAAGTAAGTAGTTTTCTTGTGGACTTAACAGGTAGAAAAATCTTATAAAACAATTAATATAAAACATATTAGAATCTAGAAGAATTGTGCTATCTACATAGTACAATTTTTCTAGAAGATTCTACCCTTCCAATTATGAGGGTGGGACTTTTGATTGAAACAAGCGTTGCAATTTACTACTACACTACAAAACAATCATTGATAGTCATTTGATTACAAAACAATTTGATGATTTGTACATTTTGAGACAAAACCTTCCCTGCTGTCATTAGCACAGTTTTGTTAGAATAATGGTGAAGTCTATTCACAAGGCTGAATAAAGTGAGCAAAGTGAAGCGAGCCCGTCCGCAGGGGCTCATTACCCCCGCCTGTTGTTGCCGAGTTGAATGATCAAATGACAGATCAGTTAGCAATCAGTAATTAATGATCTCTAGTTATTTGTTTCTTTAAAAAGCCTTCTTTTTTAATTCTATTGAGTAACATTAATTAATTTATTACCAATAGGTATATCATAGCGACTGCCCTACAGTTTACAAGCACTACTCACGTTCCTAATGAAAATAGGAATTACGGGATAAAAAGTAGCCTTTTTTAATTTTAACTTTAATGCCTTAATTTAGACTTCAATTTTGCTTGTTGAGAAACAACGATGAGGTCTTAGGTTGAGCCACAAGCCCAAGTAATGCCTGTTCACTCTTGTCTTGAAAATCCCCATATATATTTTTTCTTTTATGTAAGAGGGAGGCAAACTAGCAGGCGGGTCACGTGATGTTAAATGATCACCGCCGCTCATTGACAATTGCAATACCCGCGGTGTCACAAAAGCGTTGCCGGCCTTTAAAAATCTCCCAAATGGGGAGGGCGGAGAAATTGGGTCTCCGGCTCTACCACCGGACGGAGTATGGCGGCTGATAGCCGTATTGAATAAACTCGGGAACAACGACGCAAGGAGGGAATTCCAGATTATATGCCTATAGTCTTCCACTATAAATAGTTATATCTATTGTTCTTAAGTGTAGATAAGCCGATTAAATTAATATAAATCACCCGAAGAATTAATTAATCAAATCGGACTTATAGTTTTTGAGACTATCGCTTTAACCAAATAATTAAAATGTTCAAAATAGTCTTTTATTTTTGACATAGATTATTCAAATAAAAACCAACACTGTTTTTTTTAGATTTTTTACCCTCAATACACTAAGAGAAAAATAAGGCGCGAACTTGTCGCTTGCTTTGCAACAAAGTTAAACAGTATCGGGGACATATTGTGATTTCAAAATGTCGCGGGTGTTGCATGATGTTGCAAAACATTTTAGAAAAACACGAGAATTGTGTGTTACACGTCATATTGTTGGACATTTTTTCCTTTAGTATATTTGAGGTTTTAAAATGACGCAAAGTGAATGTTAACTAAAAGGGACATTTGAATGGACCGTAAAAATGTTATCTTTCACTGCAGCGCGTGTTTTGTATGAGATCATAAATTTGCTAGAAGCTTAACATGGTACGTAACGGAATGATCATAAACGTGAAACCATTAGAATGATCATAAAACAAGTTATTACATTAAACATTTAAAATACCGACAATATAACAAAACACACGTAAAAGTTACCCCTCTTTTTGTGTTGGAGGTTAAAACATAGCTAAGAATACTCTCGATTAAGTCACCTTTCTAACATAAAAAGAATTATCCAAATCAGTTTACCTGTTTGAAAGCTATGATTCCACAGATAGAACGACACAAACACATACTAAGAACACCCATCTTTTTGCGTGGAGGGTTAATGAATGAATCTCAAAAAGGATGAATTTTTTTCTGTAAGAGGGAGTCCAACGAGCAGGCGGGTCACGTGATGTTAAGTGATCACCGCCGCCCATAGACAACTGCAACATCCGCGGAGTCACAGAAGCATTTAAACGGGTCACGGGCCTTTAAAAACTCTCTGCCACTCACCGGACGAAGCATGGCGGCTGATAGCCGCCATTTAGGACCTTCTGTAGCTTTGGGGCTTCTGCAGGAGTTTGGTACTGCCCCGGACGAGCCGGCCCATTCATGCTGTAGGCTAAAAAAGCAGACTCATATCACTACCAGGATTAACTAAATTCTATTTGTAGCAAACTTTGCGGCTGATAAACCTATCAAAAGCGGAGCTACGTCTATCTGTACGGCCGCCGTCACGGCCTGAGTTGCGAGTGAGCGTAGGCGCGCGTGGACAGCGTGTGACGGCTGGCGCGGCGACCATGCTTCACGTTAGCTTCACGCCGCGTGACGTCAGGACGTTACATGAGGATTTATACGTGCGTGTGTCGGCGGGAAAGTCGTTGCGCGTGCCAATACACTGCTATATTCAACCGCCAATTCTTGATGGTGTGTTTTTAATATTCTTTTGAAATTTAATTGAAATTTGAGGGTAATTTAGTGTATTAAATTGATTTTACTAGTCTCTGTAAAACTGATATGCAAATTTATTTTTTTAGTAGAATTAATATCATACCTAGATAAGTTGCATTTGCATTCTCATGTAGAAAAGTGTGTAGTGAAAATTTCAATAACTTTAACTACAGTTTGACTGAACAATTATACCTATCTTTAAAAACCATAATCTATTTTATACTTTATCATCATTATTCGTTCCCTAAATGTAGAATTTAATGAGCTCAAGACACTAATAAAACAACAACAGATAAGTAGTAAAAACAAATATCTTCAAATATTTGATGACAGCTGCATGTAAGATGGCGACATATGCAGTTTGGTATCTGCAGCCTGTTTGGATGAACATTTAGTATTTTAGGATATTTTTTTACTTAGACTTCGCTGCTGTCTCTCACCAGGCTGTATTTCATGAATCATGAAAGTTAGACAGTTGAAATTTTCAGAGATGATGTATTTCTGATGCCGCTTCGACCACAAATACTAAAAACAAAATAATTTGGTTGGAAAGTTGGCCGTTTATTTATATTGTAACTAATATCATTACAAAGTAGACTTTGTTCTAGTCTTGGTGCCGCTAGAACCATCATTATCGATGTCGTGTTACCCTGAACTGTGTGAAACGAACGCGTGTGGCAGAACAGGCAACACAGTGGAAAGGGGCATTACAAGCAATGGAGAGGTTCTTTTAAATATTTTTATTCCTTTGTCAAATTAAACGCCGAACTAACAAAATGCTTAGCTTTATAAGAAAGTTTTACAAGAGTGATAATATAATACACCTAGACATTAACTTGCGATGCTGAAGCATGAAAGATGTGATAGTTTTTAGAGTTCCATACCCAAAGGCTTAAACAGTCCCCCGTAGTGATTATATGAGGGTTACATTTTATCCTTTTGAAAAAAAAACCGAATGTAACATATTTAAATTTATAAGCCAAGTATTCCAGACGAACTAATTCTCATTTTTAACCCCCGACGCAATAACAGAGGTATTGTAAGTTTGACGTGCGTTCCATTCTGTCTGTAGAATCATATCTTCCAAACGGTTGAACCGATTTGGATAATTTTTTTTTTGTTAGAAAGGTCGCGTGTATTCTTACCTAGGTTTTTAACTCCCGACGCAAAAAGAGGGGTAAGTTTGAGCTGTGTTTTGGTATATTGTGTCGGAGGTTCTTTAAATTTTTATTTACTTTCTCTCTTTCAGGTTCTAGAGCTGGGTGCACGACTGCTAGGCGATATTCACTGCGTGCCAATTCTGCTGCAGTGCCAAGCCGAGCATGCTGCATTCTTTCTTATTTCAGAAGATTCATGGATTAATTATACTCTTGAGGTTCATAGTTCATTTTTATTGACCAATATTTTTTGTAAGCATGCATGAAAAGATGTAAAGGAAGTATTCATTATGTCAAGACCGTAGTAAGTGCAAGAATGTAGTATCTTCCTACCCCTATGGGCAAAGACGTGATTGATTAAATGTATGTATATTTTCTCAATTCTCGGAAAAAGTCTCCTTCTTTTTTATATTCATTTTCAAAGATCATACGGGGTAGACAGAGTCAAAGGTCGTGGACACCAAAGGCTAAGCTTCAGCAATTCATAGTGTGCTTATTGATAGAATGGAGTTTCAGATAGTAGTAATGTAAATATATTCTAATGCAAAGAAAAAAAAAATTGCTTCAATATGAACTACGATATAGAAGTTATTTGTGAGAAGTTATTGTGTTCGTCCGGTGAGTCGGAGGCCCAACTTCTCCACCCTCCCCAAATGGGAAGGTTTTTTTAGGCCGGCAACGCTTCTGTAACCCCGCGGGTGTTGTAGTTGTCTATGGGCGGTGGTGATCACTTAACATCGCGTGACTCGCCTGCTAATTTGCCTCCCTCTGTCATAAAAAAATATGTTTTTTTTTTTCGTTTTGCGCAAAATCATAAAAAAGTAGAACGAAACGTATATAACTAATAGTATAATTATATTATATGGCCGTTTTCTTCCCGGTCTTAGTAAATACCAAAACAGGAAACACTTACAGTATATTCTCAATTTGATTTAAGTAAGCGTTGGCGTGGTTCCAATTTATTACGAAAACTAGGCATTTGATTTATAGAACAAAAGTATGATAGGCGGTAGGTTAAGATAAATATTAGCTATCAACTAACTTTGAACACTTGTACCCGACATGGTTCTTTACATAGGTATCAGTTTAATCCTTATAAATACTATGATCGCAAAAATTTCGACCATTTAATAGAATTTCCTGAAACTACAAACCATTTTTAGTTATGAATATATTGGTTCGCCCGTTTGGAAGCTATGATGTAACAGACGAAATGAGATACATACACACTTTACAAATTTATAATATTTTAGCCGGGGGCCCAACTTCCCCGCCCTCTCCATTCGGGGAGGGTGGAATTTTTTTATAGGCCGGCAACGCTTCTGTGATCCCGCGGTTGTTGCAGTGGTCTATGGATGGCGGTGATCACTCCACATGACGTGGAGTCATGACGTGATGTCACTTAACATCTCGTGACCCGCCTGCTCGTTTGCCTCCCTCTTACATAAAAAAAAGAGAGACGTTATAAGTTTGAAGTGTGTGTGTTTTTGGGTTATAAGTTAAAAATAATATTTTTACAGGGATTCACGTCAAACGGCGCCGTAGTATGCGGTAGTTTCGCATGGTGGCCCGCGTGGTGGCGTGGCGGAGGCTGCGCACGCGGCACTATGTGGTGTCGTGCGCGCACGCCCGGCCTCCACGCTGTGGCACTGCGCATACTCTCCTCTACGGCTGGTGTACGCCCGCTATATTTACTGGCGGACTCAATGCTATTTTATAGGAATCATATCACGTTAAAGGTACGAGAGGAGTTGATAGTTCGTTATGTATATGAATGAACAGAGAAAATAGTGGATTACTATCAAAACATAGGTATTACACATTTTTAAAACTCAATAATTAATAATAGAATTGGGAAATAGTTTATTATTGCCTCTATTTTTATTTCTTTTTTAAGCACTATCGGATCTGATTTCATAGCTTTAGACATGACATTGTACCCATTATATAGCCTTTTAAATATAATATTAAATTATTTGGAGTATATTGGCTAGGCTCACGAAAAGGACTACGACATCTGTGGCGAGACAGACCAATCCTGCGAGTACTACGTACATTTGGGTACCGCGTTTCCTGGCCGTAGTCTTACCGCCAGCGTCCAGCTCATAAACCACAGGTGATTTTTTTTCTCTACATTGGCTGACTCAAACGTCAACTCCTAAATGACAGGGAAATTGCTTGTGTGTTATTTCTGTTGGTGTTGTTAACAAACTGAAATTTTTATTTAAAATGGCTGCAAACGTACGATAATAAGATATAAGACGATCTTAAGTTAGTTTCTGGCCTGAGATCTTCTAATCTATACTTACAGAATAATATGGCAGAAAGACATCACAACGCGCCTCATCTAAGCACCATTTATTGCCTAGAGGATAAGCTTAGCTATCCAACGGGGAAACGCTGCCAGCATTTTGGGGGTGTTGCCTCAATGTGATGCATTGGAAGATTTTTTTATTACAGAATTTTGTTTTTTTTTGACAATAACAACAGCAGTTATCAATGTTAATATAGAAATTACCATACAATTTAGTTGCGGTGTATATATTAATTTATATTTTATACTTCCTGAAGCCCGGTATCGTACTCATATTACTGGACGGTGCGGCCATGGGGCGTGTGCTCGTGCCGCGGTGAAGATTGCGAGGGGGCACTGCACAGACTCAGCCAAGACATACAGGTTTTCTATTACATTTTTAGATTTTAACAAGAATTTCTTATTTTCAACCAGCCTTAGGCATAGATCAACTCAATTAAACTGAACTTGATGGCGAAAACTAGACTATCTTTTGTTTTTATTTTCACTTGGTATTTAGAAAAAAACAATGTTTGCCACCACAATCTTTTCAGTTTTCCATGGCAAAAGGAACTTTGATCGTCCTATACATTTTTGTCACTAGACCTGTAATATATTTTATTCATTTATTTTTTTATTTATATCTTATTTATTTTAAATCATTGTGGAGCATAGGTTATATACTCTGATATATATCATAGACGGAAACGTCACCGGACGAAGTTACAGCATTGGGCGGTGTGCGTGTGGAGCCGACGCGCGGTCGCATCATACCGCGGTCTTCGTGTACGCTACACGTGTGCGTTCCGGATGTCGGTACGCACCTTGGCGTGCAAAGAGCCACTTTAATGTAAGTTGTTGAACCGATTAAAAATAGTAGTTTTTATTATTCTTTTATGCTACAATGAGTTGACCTTATAATAAACAACCGTAGTGTTTTTAATTCTCGTAAAATAGGTCTAGTTACTTTAAAATTACAATGGAATTGCGACGAAATTTACTAGGAATTTTCGAAGAGAGATGGGCCACCAATTTGTCGAAATGATTATAAGAATTGTAGATTATGTTATTGATAGCCTATGAGCTTATTATAGCCTCAGCTACAGTAATGATAATTTTCTAGGTTGATTCTCAAGGATATCCCAAAAGAGAGTTTCCCTCAAGGCTATGATCCGATGATTATTAGCTGTCAGACGGTTGATTCGGAACCTATGCCCGGCGTTCAGGTATATAATTTTATCACAAGGATATAATTTATGTTCACAAACATTATTTTGGACATTTATCTGGTTACATCATTTTATTTTTATTTCAAGATTATTGGTTATAACCCAAACTATAGATATGAAAATATTAGGAGAATATCGTTTAAATTAATGTCCATACATGACAAAAACGTCAAGTCTCACGACTCTTGGCTCTGTTTATCCCGTCTAAAGAAATAAAGACGTGATAATGTGAGCGTGTGTGTGATAAAAATGCATGACGTTTCACTTTCGTAATTATGGTTCTTATCCCTGATCAATTCAAAATTGAAAATTACCTTTTTCTGATTGGCCCGAATCATGGATGTTTATACAACACAAGTCTAAAACTTACTTTGTAGTTAATCCGTAAGATTTTTCTCTAAAAACTTCTTAGATATAGGTACTACATCCTGCATTACTTAAGCAATCTATTATCTTTGTAGGGTGAGCCCAAAGAGGTTTGCGAAGTGGTTTGCTGCGAAATGGAAGTATGGTGGGAAGTGGCCCCCGTGCGTTTTGTGTTGGACCCACCATTGCTACGACTCCCGCATTCGAGACGGTATTTTGTTGTTTTTATCCCCGATAACATAAAGAAGGTATATGCGTTTAGGTTGAGAGTTGGTTTGTTTGTGCACATACGAATGTTCACTTTTATCTTCAGAACGGTTAGTCCGATTTAGATATGGTTTTCTGTAGCGGATTTGTAATTTATCGGTAATGGTTTGTTTTCTAGGGGCTGCAATAATTTCTGCCTGTTAGTATTAAATGTTCCAATTTATTCCTGAAAACGACTGATTTACGAAAAAAGGAAACACTATGTCGTAATGAAGAAAAAAAGAAAACTTCTTTGTGATTAAAAGATTGTAGATTTTAGTGGATTTTTCTTCATTTTAATTTTAATGTTTGTATTACAATATAATATTTTCATAATTTGCTTATAAATTAATTTTCAAATTGTATTAGTTCCTTTGTAATCTTTAAAAACATATCAAATCAAGTGACATTTTGGCCTTTAGCACATTTTAGTGACATTTTCTAAAGCCATTTTGTATATTTATTTCTTGTTTTAGAACTTCTCATTTATTTAATTTTGGTTGCTTTGAACGTTTACTATATTAACGTTTTCTTTGTATAATCAGAATTTCAGAGCTAGAAAATCAAAAGAGCTAAAAACGTACTTTAATTTCAGAGACTTCCTTTATTTTATTATTTGCTGTTATAATACAAAGGGAAACTAAAGCGCGTGGAATTAAAGCCGTTATATAAACATTAACATACCAATTAATGGCTTAATAACATTAGCCAAGTTTTTAGAAAATGGTAGGTCAAAAGAACCCTTAACTGATGATAAAATTATGATGAATATTGTAGAAGCGAAGTAAGTGAGGATCGTAGAAAGTGTAATAAATAAATTTCTTCCCCCTATATGGACGGTACATGTTTGTATGTACTATGTAATAACATTGTCAAACTTACAGTAACAATTAACATACACACCGCTTCTAATCGGATTACTTTGGAAAGTAAAGGGTGAACAGAAGCCTAAGATAGACAATAGACTACTCATGGTCAAGATATTTAATAACAAATGGTTATTACAGGGTAGACCAGGTTGATATCATGATACGAGCGACTCAGCTGTTTGGTCGCGAGCCAATCGTTGCAGAATGGAAGCTTCCACAAAACTTGCTCCAGCCCAAAGAATTAGCCAACCTTACACCAACGCAGTCTTTGGCCACCAGGTTCACTGTTGCTTTACCCGGTCTGCCTGACGAGGCAAAACCGCATCAGAAAATTGACATTTTTGAGTTAGTGTAAATTTCCTTTTACTTAGTTTAGAAATAAGATCTATAATTATAATAAAATTGTAATTGAGCTATGTCTGTACATGGGAGATATTTAAGAAAAAAATATATAGGGGCTCTTTATAGGTTCTATAGAAGGCAAAACTATTGTTTTTAGAATTTTTAACTGTCTGTCTACAGACAGACAGTTAAAAACGATACATCGCGTATCACACAAAAACTACCAAACGGATCTGGATGAAAATTGGCACAGCGATGGACTATGACCTAAATAAAAAGATAGGCTACTTTTTAATAAAAATCAAAAAATGATACACATTTATATAGCAATTTATTACCAAAAGCTATAAAACAACTATGAACTATCTACATATGTATATTTCATCACACAAACGTTTTTATGACTAACTAGCTAATGCCCGCAACTTCGTACGACCAATGGATACTA
>JADGIL010060292.1:0-19162 GCA_020352625.1 Cactoblastis cactorum
GCACAAAAACCAGATAATATATTACCCCGAAATATTCAACAAAATGATGGAATTTTTTTTTAATGTCATATGTCGGGGTTACAGAAGCGTTGCCGGCCTGTAAAAACCTCCGCCCTCCCCATTTGGGAAGGGTGGAGAAGTTGGGCCCCCGGCTCTCCCACTCACCGGACGGAGCATGACGGCCGACACTAAGTGGACATTATCTCATTCTTATGCCTATTTAACTTATTTTACTCTTTGTGCTTATATATTACGTTGCTAAACATTGTAATATTATCTATAAAATTGGCAAAACAAACATTTATATCAAGTTCTATATACTTATGCCGTTATCAAGGTCGAGAAAAAGACGTAATAAAATCACGATTGTTGTATAAACGTCCTCCTTAAATATTTATTTACCTATTCTATTTTAGCTTTTATTATTACAACGGCAACAGAAATACATCATCTGTAAAAAATACAATTGTTTAGTTATCACGGTTCATGGACAGACACACCTGGTGAAAGACAGACTGACAGCGGAGTCTTAATAACAGGGTCCCCGAATTTTTATCTTTTGTGTACGGAACCCTAAAAAAGAACAAAGAGATAATCCGAATTAATTTCGATCACCGCGTTTCGGTCCACGTCACGTTCGAAGATCAAACAGTACAGCACAACTCGACCTAGAAAACGTTTGCGTAACTATGAAGAGCGTTACTTAATCGACAGTCAATCCCAATTTAAAAGGTAAAAAGTGCAATATAGACATTATGAATGGGTTTTATTGCTTGTGAAAATACATTGTGAAAATACAAGTCGCACAGATTGGGCTTGAACCAAAGTATATTCTAGATTTGTGTTATGAGCTTATAAAGTACTGTGGCTTCTCTCACTTCAAGTTCGATAGAGTATAGAAAAAGACAAAAGTCTATGCCACTCTCCAGCCCTTCTAATATTTTTATATAAAAAATCACACTAATCCGTGGTGCCGTTTTGACGTGAAAGATGGTCAAACAAACAAATATACTTTCACATTAATAATTTTATTATAGACTAACGCTTCTGTATCCCCGTGTTGCAGTTGTCTATCGGCGGCGGTGACCACTTAACATCACGTGACTTGCCTGCTCGTTTGCCTCCCTTTTCATTAAAAAAATAATAATAAGAAAAACTATAATATTTCTAATGGCAAAAACATATATCGATAAACATCTAAGTAACCAGTAGAAGTTCATTACCTTTAGTAGTGGATAGGCTGGTTAACCACGCCACGTATGTCATTCTTGTTTGCAAGTCGTAGTTTTGATATTTTATTTACTTTTCCGAATCACAATTTCTGTCTCAACATTTTCACAGCAACCTATTTTCCTTTGTGTCAGAAATTCGCGACAATGCTTATTTAGGAGTCGGTTCGAATCCAGCACTCGAATCAGCAGTTTCCTTGCAAGTTATGACGATTTTCTCATTGTTTACTCGTGACATGTTGGGCAACAAAATCCTGCTAAATATCAAAATTTGTAAGGATGTATGTTTATTGCTTTTTACGTAAAATATACTGAAAGGTTTTCGATGCATTGAGTGCGCAATTAACTGGTGCATACTACCTATACTTTTGATCCCAAAATTCTCAAAGAAATGAAACCAGAGGGCCAGTTATTTATTCTATGTGATTGTCCGTCGCAATCAGTATGAAAAAAGGTCATTAAAAAAAGTATAACTTGTTAATAATTGAGAAATTCAAAATATTTTTTACTTAAATTATTGTTAACAAGAATGCAATCATATTTATTTTAAATACTTAGCTGGTTGTAATTCAAGCCTATTATTTACTTAAAATCGATAAACTACAGAATTTAACTGAATGACTGGCTATTAGCCGCCACGCTCCGTCCGGTGAGTGGGAGAGCCGGAGGCCCAACTTCTCCGCCCTCCCCAAATGGAGAGGGCGAAAGTTTTTTATAGGCCGGCAACGCTTCTGTAACCCCGCGGGTGTTGCAGTTGTCTATGGGCGGTGGTGATCACTTAACATCTCGTGACCTGCCTGCTCGTTTGCCTCCCTCTGATATAAAAAAATAAATAAAAGATACTTTATTAAATGTAGCTTTCCTATAATTGCGACGAAATAATAACAGTTTCGAGTTCAAACCTAGATATAAACTAACAAAAAGCTTAAATATCTAACCGAAGTAAGTAAAGTTACGCAGTTTATATTAAAAGACGGCGCGCCCATATAATAATGTGAAGCACTCATATGTATACCAATACTGTGTCGTTTCGTTACACGATTTTACGCACACACTCGCACTACAAGTAAGCCGAAATGTGCTATTAGGCGTTTGAAAGCTAAACGACAACAAAAAAAGGTGCTTTACTTGTGTCCAGTGTCTTAACGCGCGTTGTCCTCCATTTTTAACGTCCGTGGTTTATAGTAATATGTTCGGCTAATTCAGTCTACCAGCCCCGAGTTCCATGAGACGTCAATTAGGGCGTGTACGTTCTTTATATATTAATGTTGTCTAAATTCACGAGTAGACATACGCTTTCTATATATCTAGTCTAACTAACTAAAATTTGGAAGCATATGTATATTTTATATTGCCAGAAATTGTTCAGTATAATTTTGAAAAATAAAACTATTGTAACTGAACTGGGATGAAAAAATTTTGTTAGAGAACAATGCTTTGTAAATGATGTAGAGTTTTCCCCCTACTCTCATTTTTAAACGAAATGCTTTGAAAAATGGTAAAGAATGGGTATATAGACTTTAATAAAAACTTCAAACATTGCTTTGAAATAAATAAATCAAATACTTTATGAATTATGGGATAATTTCGATATTTACATGAGCTATTTCGCATCTGTCAAGAAAACGTGATTTTTTGCAATTTTTACAGTCAATGGTACGGAGCTCTTCGTTAGCGAGTCCGACTCGCAATTTGCTATTTATTTATACTACTTAATACAACAGGCAGGCAGCTCCAAAGGACCAAGAATAAATCCTTTCACACAGTTTTTGAAGAACTCCTGTAATCTCTAGGGAAAACTATTGGCACATTTATTTTCACAACATTTGAGTACGTGGAAGGATTTCTTTTGAAGTGCACTTTGGATACGCGACACTTAAGATTTCGAGGTTATTTTGGGTTCCGTTTCCATAAATAATTATAATATCCTATCCTTTTTTTTGTTTCTAATCTATAATAAATAATAATAATATTTATTAATAATTAATGATAAATAAATATAGGAACAAGTCACACAAATTGACTTAGCTTCGAAGTAAGTCCGAGACTTGTGTTATATGTATAATGCTGACTCAACTATACTATATTTAACTACAAATAAAACTTATATACCCCTCTTTTAGCGTCAGGGGTTAAAAATTAATTATGTACTTAGCCACATTTTGTCTCTGTGGCCATGAGCTTTTTCTTGATAATTTCTATTGTAATAATTTTACGCAGACTTTACTAAAGCTATACGTAGCGATTACGGAATGTCGTGAGTAATTTGACTCAATTTCTTCCAACCAACTTATTACGCCAAGGGTTGTAATTACAGGTGGGTGTTGGATGAACGAACAGTTTTTTTAGACTGTTTATCGTAGTGAACGGCGATAAACTAGTCGACGGTTTAGGGGGTGATCGACAATTTTACCATCAATGCAACGAGAATATATATAATCGACGGTAAACTGGTGGAAAAGCGGTCTAATTTTCTAACAGTTTCAAAAAAAAAAAGTAAAAGCCAATAGTCTCGTCTATCAACAATCAATACGAATGTGACCTAACGTCCTACACATTAAGTTCACATCGTAAACTAGTTAAAATTAAACTTTTTTTTCAACCAGTTTACCATCGACCGTAAACGGTGTCATTGCGTCACTTCTATCTGTAATCAAGTGAAGGACATTTGTGTAAATGTCCCCGGACATGGTCCCAGGAACTGTTTTTACAAATAAATTGCAACGTTAACAATGTAGGTTCGTGTTTAAGAGTCATATCGACACTGTTTTTTGAGCACAACAAGAATTAAATTTTAAAAACATCTGTTATTAAAAAAGAACCGCCTTCAGTTATCCTCCTTTTTTAAAGTCGGTCAAAAACTTAAAATCGTTTTCCTAAGTGTAACTACGTGTAACAAATAGTTTTCTGTAAACCACTTTAAAATCGGTTTAGCTAAACGCGAGATAATCGTGTATTAATATAAACACACAACAAATATAGGTCAAACTCTGAACCTCTTTTATTCAAGTCGGTTAAAAACCCCTGACATGTAGAAAATATGTGTTACAATGTAAGACATTTGAAGACTAACATATTTGAAATCATTTCTTCTCACTATTTTTTTTTATCGTTTCTACACGGAACTACACAAGAAAACTGGCTTTTGAATGAAAAAAAACGTGACGTGAGCGTAGAATTAAAAAGCGCGAATTAAAACTAGTATTTTAAAGTCTTCTTTATGATAAAATTTTATAGGCAAAAAGTACTTAGTACCCTTTTTAATCAAGTTAAAAGGTTTGTCTAACATAAAGTATTATCTTTCTTTAAATTGCGTATTAATTAAATGAAGTACTACAAAACCTAATTTATATCAGTATCAAGTTTAATTATCACAACGAATAAATAATTTATAGGCTTAATAATACGTTACTTTCAGTATATGTATGGTTTATGTTCTAGATATTATGATATTTAATCACTAGCTTTTCGCTCGAGGCTTTGCCCGCGTGTTTGGTTATATCGCGCAATTATTAGATAAAAACTATCCTATGTCCTTTCCAAAGTCTTCATACCAAATTTCATCAGAATCGGTTCAGTATTTTCGAAGATTACTCCTTACAAACAAAGTTATAAACTTTACCTCTTTGATTGAGAATTTAATTGATACATAATATCTATTAATATTTTTTTTATTAATTTAGTTTATGGATACATTTAGTGGTTGTTTCCGAATAATCTATACATATAATAACATTGTAACTGAGTTATGTCTGTACATGGGAGATATTTAAGAAAAACATATACAGGGCCTCATTCTAGGAGCTATAGAAGCCAGAACGATTGATTTGAGATAGAAAAGCAAAATTTTAGAATTTTTGCCCACGCATCACACAAAAACGACCGAACAGATCTGGATGAAATTTGGCACAACGATGGACTATGACCTAGATTAAAAGATACGCTACTTTTTATCCCGGAAAAATGTTCGGTTCCCGAGGGGTATAATTTATTGTAACCAAGCCAGGAGCTATTATAGTATCCAGTAGGTCGGACGAAGTCGCGGGCATTAGCTAGTGATTAATATTTTAATATAACTATTCTATAATTAAGAAATATTTCATTATAATTAATATTGTTAATTGTAGTCTCCAACTACTTATTATACTGTTTGGAAGTTATACGTTTCAATTAATACAATTACATACGAACGTTACTTCAAAGGATTGTATTAAATTAATCATTACTACTTACTTAATACGCTCAAGATTATTATAGTTGCTAGGTCACGTCATACCGTATGAAAACAAATAAACTGAACGTTGAAATATCGGCCAACTACGAATCGGACTCTCGCATGAAAGGTTCTGTATAATTATCCATTCTATCCATACTAATAATATTAAATATATATTATATATAAATAAATGTAAATGGGAAAGTGTGGTTGTTTGTTTGTCCGTTGTTTACGTCAAAACGAAGCAATGGATTAGTGTGATTTTTTTAATGTGAATATAGTTGAATGACTGGAGGGTGACATAGGCTACTTTTTGTCTTTTTCTATCTCTCTCCCTCAAATTTGACGCGAGCAAAGCCGCGGATAAAAGTCTTGACAGACAGACAAAAAAGTGATCTTACAAGGGTTCTGTTTTTCCTTTAGATGTACGGAACCATAAAAAGCAGGTATATGTATTAATTTTCCGTCCTGCTAGCGGCATGCGGTGATGGAAACCCATCGTTGAGTTCCATTCAGCAGAGGCAGAGAGTATTCAGTGTGTTTCTGGCTGGCTGTAAGGACGCACGTATTTGATTCTCGTGCCCGCTTCTAACCGCGCTAGTGCGTATCCGAACGCATCAAATTATGCGTTCGAAATTTAAATTTATTCGTCAATAAAAGTGTGTGATTTTTCTCCAGTGAAACTTTTGTGGTTTTTAATTTTGTGGTGATTTTATTGTTAATTGAACTGTGCGAAGTGAGTGACATAAAACTTTTTTTTTTTTATTTGACTTGGTAAAGGAAATTGTTGCAGTAAGTATTTATTATTATATAAATATATGTATTTTTTTATACATATATTTTTTAAAATAATTGAATTGTTATCAAAACTTTTAGAGATGACCTCATTAAGTGCATGTAGGGAAGCTTTAACTAGTTTTGCTTATTCATATCCATAAATTAATACTTTGTAAACTAACTGGTGCGTGGGTGTACGTACACAATATAACTAATTTAACATAATAATGTGGTTACTTAACCTACTGCTTTGAACAGTTTAACGTAAAATTATCTCAACAAAATCAATATGCAGTAAATAAAGTCATTATCAAAAGTACACTTTTATTTCTTATACTAACATACTTACATAATTTTATTTGCATATGTGATAAATTCCAATTAAATTATAACGCATTTTTAATAAGTATTATTTGATTTACTTCTGTTTTCAATTATGCAATAATGTAAATATTCTTAGAGACAGTTTTTTTTTTTAATTCACACTATTAAATGTAATATCAAAATATACTTATTAATCTATATATGTATTTAATAAAATTGTAACTGAGCTATCTCTGTACATAGGACATATTTAAGAAAAAAATATATAGGGGCTCTTTATATAGCTATCGAAGCTAAATCTATTGTTTTTAAAATTTTTGTCTGGCTGTATGTTGTACGTGCATCACACAAAAACTACCAAAGGGATCAAGATGAAAGGCACAGCGATGGACTAAAAAGGAAGGCTACTTTTTATCGCGAAAAATTTACGGTTCCCGAGGGATTTAATTTATTGTAACTTAGCAATAATGTATTGCAATTATCGTAAAATCTACACGGATGAAGTCGCGGGCTTTAGCTAGTTATTAATGAATTGAGTATATTACTTTTGTATAAATCATCAAATTCTTATTTTATTTTGTAAAAAAGTGGGCGTTTTCCCTCTTATATTACTTTTACGTTATATTAATTTTATTTCTCGATTATAATCGGTATATTAATAATAATTATTGTTAGAATCATGTCCGTCACACGATGCAATCTAACATCTACATCAATTGCATCTAAACCTGATTATAATCGATAAAAATGTCATACTCATGTCAGTTATTAACAGAACATGAGCGCATACCCCATTGTGTGGTCTACTATAAGATACTAGTGATGTAGAAAGTCGATAACTTCAAACAATTTATTTTTTTATTACACTCATTTAGATTTTATACTCCGGTTGATGAATCCATTACAATTTTTGGTAGCCTTCAAACGTTTATCAAAACTATTTTGATGATACCTGTTCTTTGAACACGCCGACCGAAGTGAGATTAATAACCGACTGTGTACATAATTTTTTTTTAATGTGTCCAAATCGATGAGATTGAGGTGTCGATAAAAATGACGCAGCGGTACTAATTTGTACGTCTATGAAATTTAATTATTCTGTTTTCGACACTTGAGGAAGGTAATAAATAAAAATGAAACGATAGAAAGGAGTGAGACAAAATATTGTAGCCAAGTTTATATGGAAATTGTGTAGTATTTCAATGTCGGTTTGGCAGATTTTGGACCTCCAACACAATAATTAAGTGGGCCTCCTACAGAATAAGATTGCTAGAAAATGTGTGTATAAATACGAGTATAATTAGAATGCGTTAAAAATGGTACGTAAGTATTATATAATAAAAGGTCTAAGTGTTATTGTGCGTGACATGTAGGTGATCGACACAATGCACGAATGTCGTAAATCGTCTTCTCAGTATTTTAAATAATTAACTAGCTTTTTTTATGTCATAGAGAGGCAAACGAGCAGGCGGGTAACGAGATGTTAAGTGATCACCACCGCCCATAGACAACTGCAACACCCGAGGGGGCAGAATCGTCCTATAAAAATCCTCCGCCCTCCCCATTTGGGGAGGGAGGAGAAGTTGTTTTACCATCGGCTACGTTCGCGTCCTATAATTCTCATCGCGCCAGATTTTCGCAAAGCCCTAAAAGGGACCCCTATACAAAATTTGGGTCCCTTAGCGCCTGTAGTTTCTGAGATATTGTAACGAGGAAATCAGTCAGTGCCCTTTCCCTTTTATATAATTTAAATATCATTTCATATTTTTTAATAATATGTATCAAGATTGTTAAAATAAAAATTTGAAGCTTTGTCAATAAAACATGCTTGGTCATTGAGTAAAGGTATATCAACCATCCAAACATAGTAAACATTCCGTGACTATCCTCAGAACAACACTATTGATCTCACGATCTATTATATATCAAAATGTCAAACTATTATAATACGAGATAAAAACAATCGAAATTAAACTACGCTGTTATTTATTTTTATTTTTTTTATCTTCATAATTTCCATCCAAATATATGTATTGCAAAATCAACTCATATATTATTCATAGTTAAGTATTAAGTTCGTGTAACGTTTCCTTGGGTTTTCCCAGTTTTATATTTCCTTTATTAAATATCCTAATAACTAAGTAAAATTACAATAATAATAAAAATTCTTGGAATCCTTGAGAAACATCTTAGATATAAATATTGATTAGATTTCTTAGTTATATCGTCGTACTATTATTATATGAGTTCTATATGACACCGGTTACGCAAGGTTCTAGATGAGCGTGTTGCTGCTATGCTAAACTTGTTTTTGCGCTGTGTAGGTGCTAAAAACTATAGAATAGATGGATCGAAAATAAATCATGTATGTATAAATAATCAAATTGTATATTTTTTTTTATAGGTATAACTTTTTTTTTTATATAAGTAATTGAGTTACTCTCACAGTAAGTTCGATACTTGTGTTATGTGATACCATATTTAATATCAAAGGCTTACAACAAGAGATTTTTGTCATAAACGGTGGGTTAGCAACATGTCACATATCAGAATCTGCGTTCCACTAATAACCCATTATTCGACTAATCGTGACTACAATTTAATTTATTTGACAATTATTTTCAAGCTGACAAGAACTTAGCGGCAAAAACATCGTGAATTTAGTAAAAGTTGTATGTTTTGGGATTTACCCCAATATATCGTATACGTAAAAATATTAAGATCCATTTCAACGTACGTCCACTGTAAATTTTGTTACAAGTTACATAAATCTAACATTTTGGAAAAGTGTCAATATTTGTATTTTTTTTACTTTGGATAGAACATGTCTCCTATGTTCCCATACAAATTACCATTCTGTTATCACGAATTACGTATTCGCAGCATTTTAAGGAACACATTTTTTTATGACAGAGGGAGGCAAACGAGCAGGCGGGTCATGTGATGTTAAGTAATCACCGCCGCCCATAGACACCTGCAACAACCGGGGGGGTCACAGGAGCGTTGCAGCCTTTAAACACATGTCCTGCGAATACGAAGTTTGTACTGTAATAACTTTCTGTCATTCTGTGCATTTGATATTTTCTGAAGTCGGTTGCGTGTCTTTGACGTATTAATTGAATTTGGGGTCGTTATGGGTCTTTTATAATTGTGACGTTTCACTTTGCCCTTGTTTCATTGTGTCAAAACAGTTCCTAATAACTGTCATCATAAAAGTAATACAATTGATGTCATTTATATTGTAATCGCTTCGATTCACTTCACTTTTATGAATTTTTCTTCCCGTTTCATTTTCAGATGACTATTATTCTTAGTCATATTATTTATAGTCAGTTATATCGATTACAAATAAAGCTTCGAATATCTGCTGTAATCTTTTGATTTAAGTACTACTCATCTGAGCGTTATCCCGGTTGCATCTTCAGCAGTGACGCTTCTGAGCCCGGAGTCCGGCTTCCTAAGTGAGGAGATTTGGTGAGGTTGCTGGATTTTACAGAGAGTGACTACCGTCTGATTTCTGCGACCCCAAGAGTATACCAGAAGCAATCCTAGGATAGGTTTATACGATAAACACAGCTTAATATGCCTTTCGAAGCACGGATCATTTTGCTTTTCGGATAATCAGGTGATTTAAAATTAAAATATCTTAAAATACCGTTTCTCTTTCAGACTAGAAATACCTTTTTTTTAGAAAGTTACCTCTAATGAGACTCGAACCCACAACCTTTAGATCACAAGGCCTTGACCACTGGACCACGGAGGCAGTCGCTGTTTTCTTTTTCTTCGTATTTAAAAAAAGAGACAGCATATATATCTCACTAATAATGATCTATAGCTAATATACTTTAATCCTATAATATTATTTAATCTTATTCATAAATTTATCTTGTTACGGAGATATTCTCCTCTAAATTTACAAGATTGTACCTTGATTGTACCACTGTGCACATATTTTGAAATATTTATGTTAGGTTAATTATTTATTATGTATGTATCTACACTTATCGAATACATGAAAATCAAGCATTTTCAAAGTGTATTAAGTAAGTTTACATGAAGAAGTTGATCTTGGCCTACGTTAATAAATTAACGATGTTGATCCCCGTGGAGATCACTTCAATTTTCTTCAGATGGAATTAATATAGACTAAAGATAAAAGTTAAAAGATTGTTTACTGGTTTATTTTTTATTTGGTTTATTTTGTTGTGTATTTTTTTATATGAGGTTATTACCACTGTAATAAAGTCGCGTCTTACGGCTGTCCTTTATTCAGACAGAGAATTAAGTACCTAACTTTAATAAAGAGACACACAATTTATTTTATTTCGAAATACTTGAAGTTTCCGTGGTGGCTATGAAAATTTATTGCCACAGGAGACGAGGGCCAGAACAGGCGGTTAATACCGGGAATTCGAACCTAGGCCTTCGTCACGACTTGACATGTCGATGCGGATACACATTGCTTTTTTTCTGTAAATAAAAATGTTGGTCGGAGCATCCTTTCTCTCGTTTTTTCTCGACGCGAAAGTTTCTGATAATGTCAAATAATCGAAATATTTTTGATAAGAATATACATTTAAATAGTTTTGTAGAGCCTATTGGTATTTAAAAATAAAACAAAGTTTTAAGCATATATTTTATACTTAGTGTTATTAACTCGTTTGCAATATTTTTTTTCTTTATTTTTGTATGTCCAGGTTTCTTTTCATTGGAGTAATTTTCATTGGAGGGTTGAAAAAGTTACATACCAATGTATTAACACAGACTATTTTCTATCACATTTAACGATTTATTGTAAAAATAAAAAACATTACGTTGCTAAGGTCTTGTGATCTTTCGTAAATTTTTAAGTTTACATATCTATCTATGTATACATATAATAAAACAGTAACCGAGCTGTGTTTTATATGAGAGATATTAATGGAAAAACATGTGGGAATGATCTTTTAGGACCTATAGAAACCAAAACAATCTCTTTTAGAATTTTTTGACTATCTGTCTGTATGTTTGCACGCGCATCACGCAAAAACTACTGAATGGATTTTGATTGATTTTGACACAGTTGTATTGTAGAAGATCTAACTTAAAATATAACGTTAGTTTCATGTAAATAAGCCTAAACTAAACTATTATTTATTAGTGGACGACGTCTCAGGCATAAGCTTGTAAACAATTATAATGCCTCTTTCAAAGCACAAATGGAGAAGATATGGTGTAACGACCCCCACCCCAACATTTTTGCCAAAGACCAGAAAAATTTATATTATGAGTAGATGAGTAATACATTACAAATATTTATGTAAATTACATAGATTGTAGAATACATAATCGATCAAATGTCACTTGCACATTGCTTTATCATCATTATTATACAAAAAATTATGTAAATAAGTTGTTTAAAATATTAATCAAAAGTTCTGATGTAATGCAAAATGCATATGATTTGCATAACGGAAAATGACTAATACAGTGGTATGGTGCCACTACTTGTAGTGGTGTGTAGCCAGCTACAGGCTTCTTTTTAGCCTGTAGCACGAATGGGCCGGCTCGTCCGGGGAAGTATCACACTCCCACAGAAGACCGTCGCCTGAATGACGGTTATCAGCCGTCATGCTCCGTCCGGTGAGAGGGAGAGCCGGGGGCCAAACTTCTCCGCCCTCCCCATTTGGTGAGGGTTTTTACAGGCAGGCAACGCTTCTGTAACCCCGCGGGTGTTGCAGTTGTCTATGGGCGGCGGTGATCATTTAACATTTCGTGACCCGCCTCCTCGTTTGCCTCCCTCTGACATAAAAAAAACATATACATATAATATTACGTTTTTCTGCTTTACGAGGTAGACAGAGCTAATGATTGCAAGTTGCAGATAGGCTTATTGATCAACTGGCGAATGCCAAACTCGCAAGTGATAGCGAGAAAACAATATTAGTAAAGTTATCCTGAAATAAATATGTCTGATTTTGTGTATCTTCAGTGGGATTCCTCGTTGTATTATTACAACCAGTATCATTGATATTAGATATTGGTATCGATATACTGTTAAGATATCAATACCTAATATCAATAAGATGTTATAGCTATGTAATTTAAATATTAGATTTAGTCTATGACTGAATGCCCACTGCCCACTGAAATGAAACATTGTTTATTTTCCACCATAAAATCACAATACAATCATAATTTAAGTATATCTAAGTAGGGGGTGGACTGGAGCCTAAACTAGGAAAAACCTGTATTTCAGGACTCCAGGACACTCGCCCACGTTGTTCCATTGTAGTGATTAGATTAAAATACTGCACGTCCATTACAGCTTGAAACTGTTTTATTTGTATAATTTAATCCGAGACACGGAACCAATAAGAATAAATAAATATGACAAGACCTAATCACCCAAATTTAAGTTAGCCTCATACTAAGTTCGATACTTGCATAATGGGATACTAACTCAACGACAATATTTTATGATAATTACAAGGCCAAGGCAAATTTACATCCAAGGCCAATCAGAAAAATAACATTTTCCATCATGACAATAGATGCAAATCTATACTTAGATAATGAAAACGCGTTCTTGTTATTTTAGCTTGGTTATATCGGACACTAATAAGTGCCCAACACTGTGTAACCGATTTCTTAGCTACTGTATTATATTTATACTAGCTAATACCCGCGACTTTGTCCGGCGGTTACCTACAATAAATTATATCCCTCGGGAACCGTGCATTTTTACGGGATAAAAAGTAGCCTATCTTTTAATCTAGGTCATAGTCCATCGCAGTGCAAAATTTCATCCAAATCTGTTCGGTAGTTTTAAATATATCTTATTTGGTCTTTGTGGATTATTCCGAAAAGATAGACCATATACCATCGCGGACTTTTTTGTAGGCCTCTTTAAGGTGCACATAACAGTAGTGTAGTACATTATTTTTTATCTATCTCTTAGGGATCTAAGCATACATACATATAGGTATAGGGACAGACAATGGGAAGCGATATTATTTTTACTATGTTGTGATAATAAATCTACCTAATTGTCACCAAAATTCGACTACCCAGGCATAAGTAACAGCATGCTAATTTGAAGTAAAGTGTTGCGTAGTAAATAACTATGCTAATCGTGAAATAAATGCCTTTGATTATATCTGGTATAATTTTAACAGATTGGTTGTTACCATAATGTATACGAACTAGTCTGGACAAGACTATAAGGTATATAATATCAAAATAGTCCCATAAAATATTTTCCCGTTTTGCATATAATAAATCTACAATTAGGCTAAGTCTATACATGAAAGATATGTGCAAGCCGGACGAAAATCGAAGTCGGATCTATGAAAAACGAAGAATGTGCCAGAAAACCCAGGTTCATTTTGAATCTGACTTGTATAAGAGAATACCATCGCAAAAGACCTTCACAGTACCAAAAGTGGTCTCCCTGATATGAATATGAGTTATGATCTATAATTATCCTACCCATTACACGACGTCTGACCTCAATTTCTAGAACGACAAATGTCCGAACACAGATCGTTATGTAGTTAGACTACGACATATTACACCCATTATGAAGACTAAACTACGTATTGTTTTAAACATAAGTTCTCCAAGTATATTCACATGTGACACGAAAATTCCTGGAAGCTAAAATTGCCCTGTTGTAATTATTGTAAATATCGACTTATTTCACGATATTTGTAAAATAATGTTATAAAAGTTATGTAAAGGAAATTAAAGATGGACCATAATTGGATAATTCCTTAATCAACATTGCTTTAAATGTTTAAAGAACAATCGTAACTTGATTTTAAATATTTCTAAAAGATACAGAAAATTATAGTTTTTAAAACGACAAGAAAAATTTTAAACTTGTTGTCCAACATTTATATGTAAATATGTGTAAACTTTCACTCGGCAAGCCAAAGAATATAATCATACCATTGATCATATTGACAAAATAAAATTTCAAATTATTGTCTGGTCTATAATAGTTAGAGGTTAAGTACAAAAAACGTAAATTATGTGTTTACAAAAGATACGAAATGGCATTTAATTGTGTATTTCAATCTGAAACCATTTCCAAAGGTCATGTGAATTGTTTATTGTGACACACCTCGTGTCTTTTAATATTTTAATCTTTTTTAAACACACGAATATGATACAGAATTAGCGCTAAATATTTAAGGTCACGGTCTATGTGACCTTAAGGTATGTAGGTCTTACATTTATTAAAAATTAAGCTTCCATGCTCGTTTGGGCAAAAAGTATAAAATTTTCGTCACTGGCCAAGTGGGAGTTTGACTTGCGCACAAATGGTTCTTTACCATTATTCTTTCTTTCGGTTTGATCCCCGGTCAGGACATGATGGAGAATACCTTTTTCTGATTGGTCTTGTTTGTTTATCTATATATGTATTTATTATAAAATATACTATCGTAGAGTTAGTATCTGATAATACATGTCTCGAACTTAGTTTGGGGTTAACTCAATTTGTGTGATTTGTCACTATATATTTATTTATTATATCCTGCTAAATGTTATAAATGCGAAAGTTTGTGACGATGTATGGACGGATGTGTTCTCTTGTAAGAAAAATATATTGGACAGATTTGGTACAACTTTACAGTAATATAGGTTATACATCAGAACACATAAGCTACAATTTGTAATAGTTTTATGTAATTTAGAGAGACATTTTGACGTGAGCGAAGCCGAGAGAAAAAGCTAGTATGTAATAAATCTTAACGTAATAAATACAATGGCAAACATGTAAAAAATATATTTATCTGTATATAGGTCATGTCGAGACAGTCACATATAGAAATCTCGTATACAATTCAGATAGAAATAAAATTTTATCGTCTATGTTTGTATCGGGCCCTATTATTTTCTGCGCAAATATTGTAAGGGTCGTATCATATTCCTCGGCTAGAAGGTTTTGCGAATACCGCAGGCAAAGAAATTTCTTGTTTGAATTTCAAAGCACATTTATGCGGGTTCCCCAAATCCGTTTGACAGGAAAAGGGTTATAAGTACCAGCAAGATGATACTAGTGGTAAAAAGGTAGAGCCGGTATGGCTGGGAAGTTGAGGTACCAAAGTTCGACACATGCTCATGCTATCTTGTTTTGTAAGCAAGTCTAACTTACGAGTACATAACGGAAATTATAATAGCCTTATAGTGGCTTCTGAGTAACTACATATTTAAATTAAATTGAATGTAAAGTGAATAAATTAAAATCTTTCTCCACAAACGGGACCTTGAAAGTAACAATGTTTTTTTTACAAGAAGGTCATTTTCACATCATTATTTAATTATTAATAATTATATTTCAATCAAGCTACAGACTACCAGTATTTTAAAACCACCCTGCTGAGTAGAGACGCCGAAACTCCGGTAGTTTTGGTCCCTATTATGTATAGCAGAAAAAATTATAACACCTGCATTGGTGATTGCAAACTAATGTTTTAAGAAAATGTAATTATAAATGCATTGATTTCTTTGAGATTCAATTAGATTTATTGCTAGTCTTGTGTCAACACAAGTAGAAGTTTTTACATAAAGATAGGTGCAAGCGATTGAAATAATGTACCCTACTGATAGGTTCTTTCTCCATTTTCCGCCTTAAAATTATATTTAAAAGCCATGATCTTATCAATGCCATAATCGTGTCATGATATAAAATATATATAATAACATTTATAAAAAAAATTTCATGTAAGACGGAGGCATACGAGCACGCGATTCACGCGATGTTAAGTGATCACCGCCGCCCATAGACAACTACAACACCCAAGGGGTCATAGAAGCGTTGCCGGCCTGTAAAAAACCTCCGCCCTCCCCAAATGGGGAGGGCGGGGAAGTCGGGCCTCCAGCTCTCCACCTTTACCTTTTTACATTATTAGAAAAACCACATTAAAATCCGTTGCGTAGTTTTAAAGATTTAAACATACATAGGGACAGACAGCGGGAAGCGACTTTGTTTTGTATTATGAAGTGGTAGTGACATTAATATATGTATGTATACTAGCTTTGCTCGCAACTTCGCTTGCGTGCGGTTTAAAATAAGAACATTTTTATTTTAAACCATTTTTTATTTTATAAAGAATCTCTATCAACTTAATTACATAGAAATTATCTCTTGCGGTACGCGTGTTCAGACAGACAGACACGGAATAATTTCCAAAACTGTGGATTCATTATTTATATCGATAACTAAGTATATTCCACAAAATGTTTTCAAAAAATATACAATGTACAAATTTCGCTCTACTTCAGTTTTATTATATGTATTGATATTGATTAAAAAAACACGTAAGTATAGATGCTAATAAAGTAGACATTACCTCCTCCATTTCTCACTCAATAAATATGTTCATGGAAGCATAGTAGCACGTGTTAGTGAGACATCACTTATCCAAACGTTTTCCCGCGTGAAATAGGATACAGTTGTTTCGTTGCGTGATTCTTAATTTATAGTTGCTGTTTGATATTTGACGTGGCGAACGATGAATGTGGAGTTAGAAGATCATCATAGCCTGTATTTATTTCCACAGAAAACAGACGTAATAATATATGTAAATAATAGACGCCGCTCGTTATTTTATTTTCTTGAAGTTTGACGACGACCTTACAACAATGTTCGACCACGAGTCTTCAATTATTTTCACTCCATCAAATCTTTTAAGCCATGAAAGCGTAACTGACAGATACAAAAATACACTAATAATTATATATACTAAAATATTACACTTTCCCACTGGTTGTAGTACATTTTTCTGGTACACTTCACAGAAAATATTCATCTATAATTTGGTTTGACATATTTCTTTCTTCATTTTTCTATATATTTGTATACCTAAGTGTGTAGTGAGAAATAACTAACTAATCAATGAATTATTATTTGAAAAAAATATATTTTTACTTTTTGACAAATATAATGATTTTAATTTACATTGTTTTGAACGAAGATCTTTGCTAACATGTTCTCTACCATAACAAACTTATTCGACAGGAGTCCTTTACTTAAGGAAATCTTCCATGGGTCCAAAAACAATTTTCATTTAATTCCATCTTTCCAAAAAAAAAAAAGTAATTTCTATAGATGTCTAATTAAGTTAATATTTGTCACTCTTGCAAAGCAAACATAGATCATTACGAGATATAAAAAAATTGCGAGCCTTTTAATCTGTTTTTTTTTTGCTACTTAGTATGAATATGGATCCTACTTATATTATAAATGCGAAAATTTGTGAGGACGTATGTATGTATGGATAGATTTATGCATGTATGTTTGTTACTCTTTCACGAAAAATTTAATGAGCGGATTTGGATGAAACTTTACAGTAATATAGGTTACATATCAAAATAATGTATAGTCTACAATTTATAATGATTCTGTGGTATTTTGGTCGTAATATAAAGATACATGTCAATTAATTCGGGAAAAAATCTGTTCTCTGAGAGTTATCTTGGCGTACGCTGCTTAAACCATTGGTGTTACACAAAGATGATGTACCGTAGGTTTGTTGATCTTGAACAGTTCTATGTGCCAGACTAAATTCTACGTGGATAAAGCCGTGGGCAAAAGCTAGTATACGTATAAAAGCATAAATAAGGAAAATATGGGCGTATTGTTAGACTGTTGTAAGTTTGACTAAACTTAGCCCGTGTGCAAATGAGCCGTCGTGTCGAATGCGGGTCCAAGAAGGCATTCTTCAAGTCATGCTTTCATTAGGATCCTAACTCTGCCTTCCATTGTAGCCACATACATACATCAAGTAGTCCATGCATGTCTCATCGTGCGTATAAAAAAGTGTCAAATTTTTTTTACTACTGTGTCACCCAGTCTCATTTTTATTTGATACATAGTTTTTATAACTCTTAAGGTATAGTTAGACATTATTAATTATCAATTGACATTTGCAACCGAAATATCTGTTACATTTAATTAATACGTGGCGATAAATTAAAGTATTTCACACTGTTATTTCACACTGTCACACGAAGTTAGTACACTTGTATTGTCTACTTGTATATATAAAATTCTCTTTCCGTACTTTTCCACCTTTCCTTAATAATAAAGTTATGAGTTTATTATGACAGCCTTATTTTATCCTGGCTCAATGGGCTTCAGTGCTCATTTATCTTCAGGTGGTCGCCGCTGTTAATCCTGGCCTGTCACAGGAAACACAGCTGTGACATGGTGTGATTGGTACCTTTAGTAATGGTCTACTTAGGTAATATCGTCTGTGATTGCAGCGCTTTAAGAATGCGGAAAAGGAATTGTTGCTCGTTTCAGAGAATACTTCTGAGTTAAGACAGCCTTTAACAACTATTTCTTTTTTCTTGAACGGTTTGAATGGCTTTTTTGATGAGTTCCAGTATTTTGTTCTCTAGAGCAAAAGTTCAGGATCTAAATAAAATTCAGGTTATAAAAATACCTATATTTTTTCTATTTCTTGTGAGTAGTAATCTTTTAATTTTTTTATGTCAGAGGGAGGCAAACGAGCAGGCGGGTCACGCGATGTTAAGTGATCACCGCCGCCCATAGGCAACCGCAACACCCGCGGGGTTACAGAAGCGTTGCCGGCCTATAGAAAACCCCCGCCCTCCCCATTTG
>JADGIL010060315.1:536-12639 GCA_020352625.1 Cactoblastis cactorum
TCACATAAAAAACTACCGAACAGATTTGGATGAAATTTGGCACAGCGACGGACTATGCCCTAGATTAAAAGATAGGCTACATTTTATCCCGAAAAAATGTACGGTTCCCGAGGGATATAGTTTATCCTAAAATCTAAGCGGACGAAGTAGCGGGCATTAGCTAGTATTCAATATAGCTTTTATAAGAAACTAGCATCTTTCCCGCGGTTTTACCCAAAGGCATTTACGGGATAAAAAATAATCTATAGCCTTCTACGATAAATGGATTTTCTGGCACTGAAAGAGCTTTTCAAATCAGACTAGAAGCTCCTGAGATAAGTGCGTTCAACCAAACAAACAACTTAATAATGTTAGTTTAGTATAGATAAGGGTACGAATCTAAGTAAAAAAAGTATTCTGTCGGAATTATTTGGGCCTTTTCCAGAGGAGATTTCGGAGCTAAAGGGGGCGTAATCACACAAAATATTAAAATAAATTTCCGCACGCGTTTTAAACGTCTCAAAGGACCCAAAAAAAAAACACAAACAAAATAAATGACCATAATGAAATTTAAAAAATATGTCCAAACGAATGAACGCTTCCAGAAAGTATTAATTTATATACCTTTTTTTTTGTGTTTTTTATACAACCAGACAAGCAAGTATGCGGCTCACCTGATGGAGAGTGATTACCGCAGCCTATGAACGCCTTCAACAACAAAACTGTCACACGCACGTTGCCAATTCTGAATCAATTTAGAAAATAAAACATTTTATAACAATTATTAAATTTTTTGAAATCATGACAATAACAACACTTTGACAACAAAACTATATAAATTAGATGGCTACATGCGACATGTCACATATATTTTTTTTTATGTCAGAGGGAGGCAAACTAGCAGGCGGGTCACGAGATGTTAACTTATCACCGCCGCCCATAGACTTCCGAAGAAGAAAAAAAGAAGTTGGGCCTCCGGCTCTCCCACTCACCGGACGAAACATGGCGACTGATAGACGCCATTCACGTGTCGGTCTTCTGTGGGAGTGTGGTATTTTTCATAAATAATAACTATCCTTAATAACTTTTGTTATTTTACTAACTTCCATGCTAACCTGGGAGCTAGTCTTCATGCACAGATTGTAAAAGTCAATCAAGTACAAAAGGCTTGAAACAGGAATTCTCAGGCGGTGTTTTAGATCAATCTATCTATCTAATAAGCCGACTATTTTGCTACGCGTGGCCTTCGAGTCCAGCGACTCTTGGCTCTGCCCACCCCGTAAGGGATAAAGACGTGAAACTATATCTGTATTTCACTAAACACAACACGATCATGCGGTTATTTCACCAAAAATATATTCATTAAAGTGTATTTTTTCGTCACTGCCAATCAGATAAAGCTGGTATTGGACCTCATGAATAACAAAATAGGGCCTTGAAGTGTTCATACCATTTAGTGGACGGTTACCCCAAAATCAAGGGCAGATTGGCACTTTGATTTACTTACAGCTTGTAGCTGGAAATAAAGTGAAAACGCTGACATTGAAACTATTATGTTTCGTTATTGCCTCATTTTTTCTTGGCGTGATGTAATAATGTAGAGGTACAGATATTGAAGTCAACATAAATCAGTTTGACGCGGATTGATCTTATGAGATAAATAAATGTTGTTGTTCCCAGTAAATTCAATCTTCACTGTTAGGATAGTGGGCTATACTAAACCATTATCTATATCTTTTGGCTTGTAAGGTATATTATACATAGAAGGATATACTATAGAACCAAACATATTAAATACTACTAGGGTAGTATGTAATATGTTTGTTTTATACAAGTAGGGTAGATTTAATGTACAATCAAACCCCACTGGCAGAATAGACTTAAACTCCAGTCTTCTTCAAACAATCAGCTATAAATTATATGTTGTTAAGTGTGCGGATTAGAGAAAAGCATATTTTTATCTTACCTTTTATACAAAAACTGTTAGTTTCTTTCGCATTTCTTCTCAGCAGTGATCATTACGAAATGCTTAATTAAGATATACTCGTAAGATATTCACTGAAGTGAAAAAGGGCGTTTGAAAGTCTAATTTCTGAATAAAGATTTTGATTTTTATATTTCATTTCCGTTATTATTTTTTTACCCCAAAAGTTACAAGTTGAACGTCGATATCTCTGTGTAAATACATATCTCGCTGTGGCATCGTAGCTTTCCAAGTGATGGAGGGTTTCCGAAGCCCTTTTTTCATTCGAAATTCAGTTTCCTTGCGGTGGTTCGTAAATATGTTTGGTAAAAATCATTCTAGCATTTTAAACATGATCAGCTCGTTTCAGAAATTACTGAAGGCATTTTTTAGATAATTTGGATCATAGTTAATTTAATCTTACTTTTGCTTGTATTACGCTGTCAAATAATAAGACTAATAAATGTTTTTTAAAACTAAAAATTTTTAACTAATTATTGATTGTATGTTGTTTTTGTTATATGTTAGATGCGCGATAACAACATAAAATAAATTTAAATGAGATGATAAAATATCAACTGGTCTATTATTTATGGTTCCATCCTACTCAGATAACGAAGTATCAAAGAAACTAATAAAAATCCTCTAAAACTATATTTAAAGGTATTATAATGAATAATTTATTGCAAACTTAAACTAGTCTAGGCAGTTTTCTACAAGGTTTATATTATAACAGCTTATACGAACAGTTATCCAACATTGCAGTGCCAATACCCGTAGCGTGTCGTGACTAGGGGTAATAAAATCTGGTGGTATTGAACGTATGCCCTTTTTCTGCGGGACGTGGGTTATACATTCGACGCTACACCAGTGGAATCTATATTTAATTTCGTTTCTATAACGCTTTAACAATAACTGAATGCGGAATAAAAAAATAATAATAATTTGTTTTGTTTCTGAATGTTTGTTTTCTGAATTTAAATCTGAAGATATATGGCAATGTTGTTATTTTAAAAAATAATGATTAAAATTAAAAAAAGTAATTTAAAAAATCAAGAATTTTTCTAAATGTCTAAATTCGAAAATCTCATCGATTAATGAGCTTTGTAGATGTTTAATTAGAACGCGAGATAAAATATTTTATCCCAATTTAAAAATTTGAATACAAAGTATATAAGTCTGAAAAGTTTATACTGAAATTCTCAATAAGTACATATATTCATACTCAAAGACCACGCTTAGTAGAATGGTGGACTTTTTGGAGAAATTAAGTTTCAGAAATAGTGACACGATGCTAGTCCATCACCTAAGAAAATAATTCCATTGATTTAAGTCCTTTTCCTTGATTTGACTTTAACAATTAACGCAGGTAGAGCAGTAGCAAGCACATTCTATGTTCATTTGCTTCCAGACTCCTCCTTCCTTTAAAAAAAAATGAAAAAAAAAATAGAGATGTTATATGCAATATAGAGGGTTACTCGCAATAGTAGACAGAATGATAGATACTCTTTAAAGTCTTAGCTTATAAATAGGAATGTTTTATCAAAATCTTCTAGAGCAAATAGTTTGCACATAGTGAAATAACTAAGTTTACCTTAGAATTTTGCACGTACATGTACATACATCAATTGAGTTTACAACTTTATAACTAATTATTTAGCGACAAAGTTTCTGAATTATATTACTACACACAAACTTTGTCGTCCACTACTTCAGAACGCATTCAAACTCTGTCCAACTATGTATGTTCTCATATATTAGCGTTTTCCCAGTTACATTCTCAGTGACGACGTCAGATGACGCGTGAGAACCCAGGGTCCGCTACTTAAAGTAGGAAATTGAGGTGAAGTTATAGGTTTTTAGATAGAGCAACTACTGTCAGACCTTTGCAATCCAAAAGGTTAACGGAACCAATCCTAGGATAGGTTTATACGCTTGATGGTGTGCGGTGCTTAACGTGCCTTCCGAAGCATGGAATTATCTTATTTTTCTGATAATCAGGTGACACAAGCTAGCAATATCCTAACTAGATAAAAAATCAATTTGTAATTTTTCATTATTATGTTTGAGTATACCTAATAAACTTATATATAACTTATACTAAACTAACTAAATATATATTCCTATATTCAATCAAACAAAGAACGATTAATAGAGAAAACAAAATTTCCTCACAAATTTTATAGCTCCTCAAGGACACTGCACTGTGGCAACATGCCCAAAAGGCTGGCAGCATTGCATATTTGCATGGCAATCCCAATCCTTTGTGAAAAAATAACTTTTTTCACAAATTTTTTTCTCGAATTCGAATACACGACCTTCGAATCACGAGCAACACGCCTAGACCATTTGACCACAAAGACAGTTAAGCATATAGAAGAATTTATATCTTCTTTGGAAAATCTACCTCGAAATAGACCACATTAAATGCTTACTATATTTAAATGTCCTACATTGGAAAACTATTTCTAGTTACACTACAAAACTACACTACCCATTTCGCTGTAGGTGGTTAAAAAGTCAATACTGACCCGAATGAGGGGAGATGAAGCTATGTAAGTAAAGCCGGTGGCCTGTGCTGCAAATAACTAAGAACACAGAAATATCTATAGCATATTTAAGTGCTTTGCAACACACTCGGCAACAGACAGGAAGGAACATAATGGATTTTTTAGTCAGTAAGAGTCCGACTTATCTCGACGATGGTATCCTCCTGGGGGAAGATGACTTTTCTCGGTAATTCTAATTTCATTTATACCTATTTTTATACTTTTTGAAAGTAGGTATGTGTAAAGTTTTGTATACACACATACATATACTAATCAGATTTTTACGTAGTCATGTTAAATTTATTTTCATTCAAGTACGTATAAGTTTTAAATAAGTAACGTAAGTAAATACCGGGGTCTGATTCCCGGTCAGATTGTACATAATATATTTTTGTCATTAAAGTAAGCCAAAATTTACGGTGCCCGGTTTTTGTAAGACTTTTTACATACAAGCGATAATAATCAAAAAGCTTGATTTTACATTTACATACAATTTTTTTGTCATACCTCTTGATACTGAGACACAAAATCCTCAATAATATAGGGTGTCCGGCGTTTGTACCCAAATGTCCGGACCAACTGGCTGGTCTACTATTAGGTTTGACGATATGGCAACCCTAGTCCCATCTCTATTTATACCACCTCCATCTCTCTCCCTCTAGCATGGCTCTATAGCGTCACATCTAAACCATATATAATTTGTGGATGCAGTGACTTCAATTCAAGCTTACTCGCAAGTTCAGGTCACGCGATATATTCGCGTCGCAAGCTTACTGCCTACTTAGTATTCCGTTAGGAATGTTTAGAGCCGGCAAACAAGGAATTTAATTAAATTTCCACTTGTTTGTTTATACCCCGACGGTAACTGTCACCTCTTCGAAAAATTTTGTCATAATAATAATGTTATCAGTGGAATAAATATTGTGTTCACAAAATAAGACCTTGTAATTCAGGAAGATTTTCTTTTGAAGTTTATTTTGTTTTTATTTTGTGACGCAATTTTTTAAGCTATTGCATAGCTTTTATCGGAGGCTCTGAGCGCGGGGATCGAATGTAAAAATTCCGTAACGAAAAAAAACCTGACCTAACGCCTAANNTAAACAGCTGTTGTGAAAAAGTAAGGGGTCCGGTTGGTCCAGTTGGTCCGAGTCCTCGAGTGCCACACGTATTTTTTGGAGTTCTATATCCAAAGCGAAAGACGTGGCCGTATAACTAAGACACTGCTGTCTATGTGTCTCATGACAATACATGTCTCCCAACAAACGTACCTTTGCAATTTATTAAAAATAACGGAACCCTTCATGCGCGAGTCCAACTCGCATTTAGCTAGTTTTTTTAGGATTCTTCAGATAGGACTAATTAACAACAACATGTATTCTAATACATTGTAAATTTGTACCTACTAAACGATTATTTAATTTTTGTTTTATTATCCCATTATTATTATAGTTATTTTTAAATCATTATTATAATACTTATTATCGATGAATTTGTGAGCATCTAGGCAGTTAGTTTTATAACCTTGATTTATTTCTTAATAAATCCTAAACGACACGTAGATTTATGATTTTTAAACATTAAGTAGGTATAATATCGTGCCAAAAACATAGTCATACTATTTTATTTAGTTTTTGGCCAATAACCAAGGTTGTGTCGGTCACTCGCTTCATTAGGCTTATTTACTTTGGATTATTCGATGAGTGTGCTTGTGTTCGTATTAATTTTGGAATTGTGAGCAGACTACTAATAAGGATTAATAAATAAGAATTAATAATTAAGAAAATCTTTGTTGATCGGCCATAATTAAATCAAATTATTTTTCCTAAATGATAACTCCCAAGCTTTGTAATAATGCGACATTACAAAATCAAATTTGAAATATATACGTGATTAATCTTTAAGTCTGTAAATTCTAATAATAAATAAGTTTAATTTGAAATAATAACTTTTGAATCAAGACAAAATTGAAACGGTATTTTATTTAAAGTCTAAATATAGCCACTTCTAAAGAGCTTAAAGCGTACAAAAGCAATTCCTTGGTCGCTATAACAACGGACAGCCCCACTGTTTACGAACCGAAGTCTGCACGAGAAACAGTAACGCACCACCTTCGAACCGAGCGCCCTGTCCCCCACCACCCTGTTCAAATAAAGCGAAAAGTGGAATTTCATTCGAAAAGTGTTATAATCGAATAAACAAAACGAACGACATGGCAGTTTCATCGGAAATTAAAACTAGAGCATTCTATTTTTAAAATCATATTGTCATTCTATATTTGAAAGTGACAGTTATATTCGAGAATGATTCGAATTGTTGTAATGGTATTGTTATCGAATCAGGCGTTCTCAGCGCGGGAGCCTCCGCAAATAAATTTGGTGAATCAAGGGACGATCGCGGGAATGTATATGACGAGATTTCGGACGAAGAGAATCGCTGCTTATGTGGGGATTCCCTTCGCCCAGCCGCCTATAGACTTTAGAAGATTTAGTCCCCCCGAGTTTAATGATTTGCCACGTTGGGATGGGGTGAAGAATGCCACGATATATGCTCCAGATTGCATGCAACAGGATCCAACGAAAAAGGACGAAAAGGACGAAGCTGTTGTCGCGACGATGGCGCGGCATGACGAGCTGTTTATAAAATTATTAGATACGCAGTTGGAGGAGCCGCGTAAGAGAGAATTTTCCGAAGATTGTCTTTACTTGAATGTTTACGTCCCCGATGGTAAGTATTATTAATCATAAACAAATACTAAAATTATTTCTTCCAAACCAAGTAACTGTTCTGTGTTCATGATGAGTACAACATGAGATTATGTTATCCTGTATTCAAAAGCAGTAGCCAGATTAACTTTTTTTAATTACTTTTTTAAATATGTTTACCTGTACGAAGCTGGAGCGGGTCGCTAGTTGTTATACTTATAGGTTTTAATGAAATTAGTACACCTACTAGCAATAAGCATTAGCGAGATATATATAAGAGAAAGTTATGAGGTGGCACTCGATGGATTCTATTGCCTGAAAAACTACGCATATTTGTCTGTCGGTATGTATATTTGCGTATGCCAAAACTACTGGAAGAAAGCGATACGCCGCGCCGCTTAGAACCCGAGTTTGAGTTATTAACAATAGTAAGTTAAACGCGTAAGTAGCAGGCAAGCAAATATTCCAACTTATTTTTTATTTTTTTTTAGGATTTATTATTAAAACTAGCTAATGCCCGCGACTTCGTCCGCGTAGATTATTGCTCGGTTACAATAAATTATATCCCTCGGGAACCATACATTATTTTCGGGATAAAAAGTAGCCTATCTTTTATTCTGGTTCGTAGTCCCTCGCTATGCCAAATTTCATCCAAATCCGTTCGGTAGTTTTTGTGTGATGCGCGTACAAACATACAGACAAAAATTTTAAAACCAATCGTTTTGGCTTCTATCCTGTAAAGGATATTGGTCCTGTAAAGGACCCCTATATATTTTTTTTTCTTAAATATCTCCCTTGTACAGACATAGCTTAGTTACAATTTTATTATACATATGTATAGATAATTTATTTTAGAGTTTATTATTAAAATCTTATTTATTAATTATTTCTTAAGTTTACGCGAATATTAGACATTGAAATGAAACAAATTTAACGGATTTTATCGCGGTTTAATCACTACACAAAAAGGAATTTTATACTGTTTTGTCTTCCGTGAAGATGGATGCTGAAAAGTATCCGAAACGTCGGAGCTCAATAAATAGTTACACTTGGAGAACTTAAAACAGTATAAAATTCCTTTGTCTGTAGTGATTAAACCGCGATAAAATCCGTTAAATTTGTTTCATTTCAATATTTTACTTATTTTTAAATATCACTAATCGCTGTTAAGAATTTAAGGATGGACTTTGAATAAATACTGTCCTGAGACAGTACTGACTAACTAGCCCAAATTAATTTTAATGGTACCATTTTCCCTACAACCTCAGATCACTTATGAGCCTATAACCCTTTTAAACGAAGCGTTTTATTAGGGTTCCTTACCCCAAGGGTAAAACAGGAACCCTATTACTATCCACTGTCTGTCTGTTACCAGGCTGTACCTCATGAACCGTGAAAGTTAGATAGTTGAAACTTTCAACTGTTATGGGTTCGACTTTTGTTAGTGTATAGTATAATTTAATTATTTGACTTATGAATTATCAGACACTTATCTTATTATTCTCATGTTCCCTTTGTTCTTATTAGAAAAGATTATTATTATTTTGTATAATATAATATTAAAATTAAAATTATTTTCATCAATTTCGTCTCCACACGCCAACATTCACCCTTTTTTAATATCTAAAAGGGATGTATACTAACAAACACTGCCGGCATGATAAAAGGGTATTTTGGATAAACATATTGTAATAAACAATGAATAATAATCTTTTAATTCTAGTGACCAGATATTTGCATGTCACATAATATAAAATATATTGTTTATTAACCCCCAACGCAAAACGAGGGGTGTTATATGTTTGACGTGTGTGTGTGTGTGTCATTATGTCTGTGGCATCGTAGCGTCCAACCCGGTGATAATTCTTTTTTGTTAGAAAGGTGACTTCATCGAAAGTGTTCTCAGCTTTTTTTTCTTTTTTATTATTATTTATTTAATTAAATTAAATTATAATTTGTGTGATGCGCGTACAAACATGTAGACAGACAAAAATTCTAAAAACAATCGTTTTGGCTTCTATAGGTCCTATAAAGAACCCCTATATATATTTTTCTTAAATATCTCCCATGTACAGATATAACTCAGTTACAATTTTATGATAGGTACATATATATAGATAGTCGTACATATACAATACATGTTCCTTTTCCCACAGGGTTAGGCGGAAACTATATTCATCAATTTACTACCTGTCCTGACATACTTTGTTTGCTTCCTCCACATTCATTAATTTATGCATTTTTTATGAACGTCTTGTGTCTGGTCATGATAAATTCACCTAGGCCTTTCTCTTCCAACGTTGTATCATTAATTCTTCTTGACCAGTGCAAACTTTGCCCTCCTTAATAAAAATAAATGTGATTTCAATTTCTTTTTAAAATCAAGTCTCAGTAAAATACAATCAAATTTCCTCGTAATTTTCCCTTTAAGTTACAATCCCCAGATAATGAAACATTACGAAATTAATTAAAATTGAGCTTAATAACTTCCACAAACGGCTTTAAGTTGTCTGATGCATAATAACTTTTTAAATGCTAATCTAAAAATATCTCGGTACTAGCTTATGCCCGTGGCTTTGATGCGAAATTTTGGGGGGAATTCAATGAGACAAAAATTAGCCTATGTCGTTCTTTAGTCCTTTAACTATTTCTACATAAAAAAATCACTCTAATCCGTTGCTCAGTTTTGACTTGAAAGACAGACAGGCAAACACACCTTCACATTTATAATATTAATATGGATAAAAAACGAAAGAAGGCTGAGAGAATTTTTAACTGTATCACACGTCATAAACTCCCACAATACCGTTACTCATACCGATCTTGAATACCGTAAGGACGAAATTATATATTTATAAAGTACATTTTGTGAGCAGAATAAGGTCTAGAAGCACGAAAATAATCTCTTTCTTTGTAACACACACATTTAACGGCTTCATTAACCCAGTGGCGTAGCGTGCCTTGGCGGGGCCCCGTATAAAAAATTTGTTTGGGGGCCCTTATATGGGGGTAAAGATTTTTCACAAAAGAAAAAAAATATTGTGAAAAAATTATTTATTTAATAATTATCATAACATAATTTAACCATTTTACAAATAAAAATCAAATTTTAAATATTCATTCTCCTTGCCTTATTTTTTTTCCCTTACACACTTTGGGGGCTCCCGTGGCCCGGGGGCCCCGTATAATTGATACGGCAGATACGGCGGTAGCTACGCCCCTGCATTTACCCCTCATGTAAGAGAAATTTAGGTAAAGTGTCCCCAAAATGCCATCTAGGATAAATGAATTGTCCTGCAGAGATCGTGACTCTTGAAGATCCTGAAAGTTTAGGCCAAATGACTGAAGCTATTTGTAATATTCAGAAATGCCATCCCTCTGGAATACCGAACATTCACGTGGAACCACCAAAAATGTTTTCAAATTTCAAGGGTTATAAGATGATTGTTTATACATACATCGAACTTGGTTCCATTTATTTTTGTTTCCGTTCTGGCAGATGGCTAGAAGATAGATAATAAACTATTTATTTATTTGTACTGTAAAAATAACATGCATGTATTATATTACGATATAAGTATATCTGTACTTTCATGTTTATATTTAATACTTCTAATTTTTTTTTATGATAGACGGAGACAAACTATCAGGCGATTCACGTGATGTTAGGTGATCACCGTCGCTCATAGACTGCTGCAACACCCAGGCGGTCACAGAAGTGTTGCCGGCCTTTGTGAAATTTATACGCCCTTTTCTTGAAGGTTCCAATGTCTTATTGGTGCAGAAATACCAATGCAGGCAGTTCGTTCCAGTGCAGGTAGTGTGGTCTAAAGTATTTTTTAAACCGTACGGTGGTCGACCGCCACTCGTCCAGGCGAAATGCATGAAATTTTAGTCTGCGACGGGTAGAACGGTGTAGAAATTCTACAGCAGGTATTAACTCGAACAACACCTCAGAACACTCCCCGTGATAGATTCGGTAGAAAATGTACAGAGATGCAACATTATAATGCAATACTATAATTTGTATTAATTCTTTAGTAAAAATAAGATTATTTGTGCTATTTTTAACGAATCATTTCCTGATTCACATAAATAATTATGAAAAACTTAAGAGGCTCTGAAATCCTAAATAAGAAAACTCAGATACAATTTTTATCAAAAAATTACTTAGATAAACTTTGATGATATAAATACCATCATTTAACCCATAATCCCGTAAATCGAGACCTTCGATCGTCTATCTTTTGATTTAAGGCTCTGTTTACTCCGTAAGGAATAATGATGTGATACAATGAATATGTAAGGACGACAAAAGTATATTGTTCTTAAGCTCATTTCGCTTGCCTACACTAAGTTACTAAATACAACAGCTACTAGGCGAGTTTTCATAAAATTTTAAGTACCGTAATAAACATGAAACAATATAATATTTATGACAAAAATTCACATAGATATAAACCGCCAGGACAAAAGTACAATAGTAAATATATAACAGAACAAAACCACAAGAGTTGACCATCCAATTTCACCGAATTTATTCGACCCTAAATACGTCATTCAAGTCGCGCCTCAGACAGGAATCGATTGACACCCAATACATTCTAATCAGTTTGAACGCTTAATCTCTCGACATAAACATATATACTAGCCTGGACAATAATGTAAATAGGACCCTGTGCATTTATAAGGACTATAAATAATAAATAGCATGGATCCCGAATGGGCCTTTATCGCACATACATAATAGCGAAAAAATGGGACTACTTTTCTTATACAATGCTTAAATATAAAATTTTCCATAGTAATATTGAGATATCTAAAAGTCAAAGACGTCACGTCTCTATCCTTTACAGGGTAGATAGAACCAAGCCAATTGTGAGACTCGAACGCCACGCTTAGCTGAATGG
>JADGIL010060383.1:3471-13704 GCA_020352625.1 Cactoblastis cactorum
ATTACCCCATTTTACTGGATTTACGTCATTACAAAGGCACCGACTTCAAGCAGTGATAAAATATAGAATTTATATATAACAATTACTTACGCACTGTTTGAAAATAACGCTAATTATTATTATTTTATTCTTTTTAGTTCTTGTGTACAATATCCACATTTGAAGTCGATTTTTTTAAACGTAGTTTTATTTATTTTTCACTTTTTAGTGTAATATAAATATTAATAATTGGGTTTCATTGATTTATAGACTTCCTCTTCCTCGGAAACCATTCACCTCCATATTCATGGCCTTTTAGTTACATGCTGACTCTGTACTTATCATTCACAGCCGCTACCTTCAAACTACCACTAAAATAAACGTTCCTAATCCTATCCATCCGTGTTACCCCGGTCGTCCAACGCAATATCCTCATTTCGGCAGAATGAAGCCACTTTTCTTCCTGTACTTTATTTTTTTTAATACAAGTTGTATTTAAAAAAATCCATCTTAATCTGGAAGGGTTTCGGAACCGTCATCGTCCTAACAGAGCTCGTCAATTCACAAATATTACATCATACAAAAAAAAATTCATCGAGAAACATAAAATTTTATCAAAACTGCTTCTAAAATCAAAACTACTAGTCCAAAATGGATAAAATTTATATGGGACCCAATGGCAAACATTCTGCGTCGAATAAAAAAAGGATTACGTAAATCGGACCAGAAACGTCGGCGTAATCGATGTACATACATAAAAAAAAATACTATCCGAATTGAGAACCACCTCCTTTTTGAAGTCGGTTAAAAATGTCATCAACACAAGAGTGCCTACCTGTAATTAACAGCTCTTCAATATTATAATTCCATAGTTTTAATAACCTGCTTCTTATACTAATAAATAAAATTTTGGCTGTATCTGTCTGTTTGTTGAGGGCACTATTTGCATGATTAAGAAATTAATAAAAATCTAAGGTGGGAAATTATTTTTAAGTACATGATCCTTTTTACGCATATCGGCGACCCGTGACCTGCGCACATCTAACCCGGAAATTACCTTAAAATCATCCAAAATGTCTTCATTTTTATAACTTGTCTTCATTTCAAAGACTTACATTTTATTATTATTTTACTCCCGTTTGTTATAGTAAATATCCGCTTATTAATCCATTAATTTTGTATCATTCTACGGCATTACATTTAATAATTATTTTCAAACTTTAGAAAGTCTGAAGTGTAAAACATTTGACTTATACTGTGAACATTATCTGAGCATTGCTAGATGTAGCCGCACGGGTTCCTTATATTTATATATAAATAAAATTGCGATAAATTGCGAAACAAAACAATGTCAGCAGTAACAAAACACTAATACTAATGTGTACCTTTGGCCACAGTATAGTCTGTGTTGCGCAGTTATTGTATTAAAATTAACGTCAGAGTGTAGAATAGATAATAGGGTTAAGAGTTCATTAACAAAAAAGGCTCGAACACCGATTTGTTACGACCTTTTAAAAAGCATGTGGATAATATATTTTGATTCAGCATCATATTTACTCGGGATACCTTTACATTAACCATTAAAAGGAAACTAAAAATATATATAAAAGTATAAAGTGTATAAAACGTATAAGCTTATTTTTTTATTTTAAAAGGAAAACAGCGATCAAATAGCTGGCAAAGATAATGTTTTAAACAAGTAGACATCGTTTTAATTGAGCCACTTATCAGCTCGTAAATTGGAGCACGATTACACGCTAGAGGCAGCGCGTGGCGACGCGGCGCGGCTGCCCGCGGCGCTCAACCCGACGCATATCGTCATCCCTTCTCATCTCAGTTAACTCACAGTCCATAGTAATCGTAACTAAGGAAATCGCTTGTCAAAAATAGACAATCGATCTTTCCAATTATTTTACGACGTTTACGAGTCTATATATGTATGTTTAACTCGCCTGTAAGCTGTAAGTTCGACCTGTAACGTTGTTAAAATAATAACCACACCATGTAACTATACTAAAACCATGCCGTAAAATCACCCAATGGTATATTTTTCACTGAATAATATGTCCGCTTTATAATAATTCGACTGTTGAAATAACGAATGAGCACAATTCTTTAAGTATTTTTAAAGCTCGAATTTTCCTAAATAACATAATCTACTATTCAAAATAATATTACGACATGATAAATGATGTAATAATGAACATAAGGATTGTTTTAGCGCTTAATTAGTATCTTTTAGAACAGTTTTCCTCGTATAAGGGTAAATCCACACGAGAGAACAGCTGTTTGCCGAGCCGCAGTGTAGGTGCGGTGCGATTCGTCCAGAATCACATGTTCTAACAGTGAATGCCGAACTCACTATATTTAGTTTCTAATACAGATGGAACGGAAATATTACACGAATTGTTTTTGCAGGCTAAATGCGTATATTGTTATCTTTGCAAGAGATAAAGAAATCTCGCTGGTGATTTATGTAGTTTAATCGGCGATAAGTGAAAAGAGCTGGTATAGTAATAATAGGAGAAAAGTGAGTTTTGGCGCAGGGATAAGCACGGAAGTATTAAGCTGTTTAGGCGACAGTCCCGAAAGTTGGCCGACTTTGGACCTAAGGTCACCGGGTATCGATCCGCTGCGAAGCCCGCTTCATGCCGCAGCAAGGCTGCTCCACGCACAGCACGGGAAGGCCCGAGGGTAAGAAGAGGCCTCTACATGCCGACGCACCTATATGTATACAGATTCGGGACGGGGCTACTGGGTCGATCGAACTCGCGGATGCTTCAATGCGGCAAAGTTTATCGGCAGCGGTTCCGCAGCGCTTCGGCTGACCTAGTGAGGTCTGCGGTCCGAAATTCCGAACCCTGCACCGGCAGCATCGCACCGATACTATATCGGTCATAGAATACCTATCTTCCGAACGGGAACACTCACCGTTTCCGTTTATGAGGGGGTAGTCGTCGTCGTGTCTGCCGATGTATGTCTTCAGCGGGGTGTCCGTAAGGGAGGGTGACGACCGATCCCTGTCACTCATAATAGTCACTGTTAAACACGGGAGACTGACAACAACACAGACGGGGAGACGCGCCGGCCCCGCAATCGACACGACCGACCTCCGGCCCGCGGCTCGCGCGGCGAATAAATAATTGACGGTCGCTGGGCGCTGCTCCTCACGCCTCACTCCATAATCAATCCGCGTTAGAGACGCCCTCTGTCGTGCTACAGAAATAACACGTGCACCGACCTCATCGTCAAGCGCTTTCTAGATCTCGCACTGATCAGTTAGAGGGCGTTTTAATTTTAATAAAAAAATACATTTTATTTCTTACAACTTAAACAGACATACTTTATAATAGATGACTCACCATAATAGTAATCAATATAAAAACAGTATAGTACGGTTTTAAATACATTTCAGGATTGTCACCCATCCCATGATGAACCATTTAGGTAGGTTGTTAATGGAGCCGATAATCACACCCTACTTATTTAGCATTTTAGGTTTTACGGTCCCTTCGAGCAGTGAAAAAATTAAACTTCTAAGCAAACGCAATCAAAGACAAATCAAATTTCCACTTAAATACTCGCGAGGAAATCAAAACCTGCAGGGTACTTCCCGTGAACTCAGAATCTTAAAATTTGGTACAAAGCAACGTCTTATAGCACAGATATAAGAGAAATTTAAAAAATAGTGAATTTTTAATTACAACATATAATCAGATTCATTTTAAAGTTACTACCCTTTTTTCATGAACGTGTGGAGGTATTAAAATTAAATTCACATCAAATATTCAGATCTATTAGTTAATAAGTTTAAGCTGTATCAAAATATAATTTCTATGTCAACGCAGTCAAAAAAAATAGCAATATAGGCCCATATATTCAAACTCGCAACTACTTGCAAGGGAATCAAAATCTAAAATGTACAGTTAAAGTACGGGTAAAGATAAAGGTAGAGTTCTACAGAGGGTATTAACTCGACAACTCCTCAGAACACTCCCCGTGATAAATTCGGTACAAAATGCACAGAGATGCAACATCTCTGCACGTGCCAGACTATCATAAAACGATGTTTGACAAGTGTTTGTCAGTAGGTATTTAGAGAACAAAATATCGAAATAACTAAGCGAAGACTTAATTTATCAAATTGGATCGCTGAAGAAACTCGAACAGTCTAGCATATGCAGACTCGGAGGTGTCTTCAGTGACGCAAGAATAACAGCGCTACATAAATAAAATGTCGGGCTATATCTTTGCAAACTGTATATTAAAGCAAAAAAAGTTACGACTAGTGTTTTCAGTCCAGCGGTCCGCTCTGCTGCATTGGTCATGATGAAATCGTTCCAGGCGCTGTGCATGCCGGGGTTGAGGATGCGGAGGCTGAGCGCCGGGTTGACGGTGGTGGTGTCCGGGATGACCACCGGCGCCTCGTCCAGAGGCTCCGGCTGCGGCGAAGACGACGGGGGCGGCGGCGCCTGCTTGCGCTGTCGGCCGGCCAGCAGCTGCGACAGCTGGGCCTCCGCGCTGGCGACGCTCGTGGGAACGACGGCTGTTATGCTCACGTAATATGAGCTCTCGGTTGATGCATCTATTTACACAGACAAACTGTAGTCTGTAGCTTGATATTTATTAAGATTATAAATGTTTGTTAGATATTGTCGTGAAAAAGTATCAGTGAATGTTTAATTTATGAATAAATATTTTTATTTTGAGATGTTCATATGCCACACATTCAATTGTAGGAATGCTCCTATATAGATATAAAATTTTGCAAAATAATCTTAATTTAGATACATATTTGCCCGCGAAGTCGTCCGCACGTAATTATTATTGTCAAATACCTTGGGGTCTAAACGGCGTATCGCGATCAAACATCATACTATCCTTTTAGTATTATAAATGCGAAAAGTGAGGATGTATGTTTGTTACTCTTTGATGTAAAATCTATTGGACGGATTTGGATGAAACTTTAGAGTGATACAGGATATAACTTCAGACAAATATAACGTTTTATTTTAAGTTAGACCCTCTACAATTCAGCTGTGAAAACCACATCAAAATCCTTTTAGTGTTTTTTGCTTGATACGCATACAAATATATAAAGAGACAAAGATTCTAAAAAATCTGCCAAGTGCGAGTCGGACTTGCGCACGATGGTTTCCGTACCATTTTATATGAATAACGACAAGAAATTGTGTTTATTGTATGTATAAAATAAAAATATAATAAATATTTTATACCCCTTAAATATTTATTTTATTTTTATTTTTCGTATTTGTTGTTGTAGCGGCAATAGAAATAACATCATCTGTGAAAATTTCAACTGTATAACTATCATGAAAATAAGTGTTTACTTTTGTTGTTAAAAATAAGGGTTTATGGGAATTTTTAATAAGGGTATCCTGTGCCAGTTGATACAAATAAATATAATAAAAAGAAATAATAGCAGCTGCAATATAATAGTAATTTATTTTTCCAATAAAATAATAAACAATTCATCAGTAAATAAGTTCCTTACAATAAAGATAAACCACACAAAGATAAAAAGATAAGAAACTTCAAATCATAAAGAGAATCGTATACAGGACCAGCAAGTTGGAGGGCGCGCAGCGCGCCCCGTTGCCGAGCAGAGACACATCGACGTAGTCGCAGATCAGCTGATCCCAGTCTTCCGCCAGATCGCGAATATCTTTAGCGTTGGCTATTAACTTTTTTCTCATTAGTTGGCGCACTCGGGCCAGATTTTCCAGCGAATCTTCATGAACCTCCCGCGCGCGGATCCACGGATCTGCTGCAGTAGACGCTTCTACTAGAACCACGGTCGCCATCTGTTTTGTCACATGCAATAATACCGGTGGCTTGGTGCTCGCTAGCCCACTTTTCTGTTTCTCTTTTAACCCAGCCTTTTTCATGATTGACAGTCGTGATTTTTCTGCGAGAGTTAGTTGGTCTTTGCCGCTTTTGGAAGACGAAGAAGTAAGCGTGGGCTCTGAAGACGTAGTTATTACACTGGAAGTCGTTCCGATGCTCGTGGAGTTTGAGGTAGTGGCTGATTTGATGGTAGTCCGCTGCGAAAGCCACGTGTTGAACTTCGGATCTTCGATCTTCATCAGCCGACGGTTTTCCAACTGCCGTAACCTTTCCATCTCCGAGGGCACCAAGTCCTCTTCATGTGCTGGGCACACACAAGCCAGATATTAACTCTTCCAAAAGGCACAAAAGAGGTTTTAGTTCACAAACTGACAAGCCGAAATTTTTCAACAATTCGGGATCGCTACCTTAATCTTAACGAGGTCTCAAATATTACAACCAACAAGAAGTGGAGAGCGTAAGATATATTTATTTCTATCCTACTTATATTATAAATGCGAAAGTTTGCGAGGAAGTTTGTTTGTTAATCTTACGTGAAATTACTATTTGACGGATTAAGATGAAACTATAAAATAATATAGGTTATACGCTACAATTTGTAATGATTTTATGTAATTTTGGTCGTAATGTAACGATATAAGTCAAATAGGTCGGGAAAATGTCCTATCTCTGAGAGCTATCTTGGCGTTCGCTGCCTAAACCATTGGAGTAATACAAAAGTGATGTACCGTAGGATTATTTGTCTTGAATCTAAGTGGCGACCAAATTCCACGCGAACGAAGGCGCGGGCAAAAGATAGTCAATCATAAATTTACATAAACAGGTAAAGTTTTTTACTGTGATTGTTTGTAAACCGATCATGAAAATTCTTTCATAATCAGAAAGCTATTCAGGAGTGCTACAGGCTATATTTTAACGCGATGAAAAAGATTAATCAAGGACTACAGCAATTTCGAATGTGCCAAATAATTTAGTCATTTTAGAGTCCTTACCCAAAGACAAAAAATGGGGCTCTATTTCAAAGATCGTGGTATACGTGTTTATGTCATCTGGCTGTATTTCATGAATGGTGGTCGATACGTAGATAGTTGCAATTTCCAGTTGATGCATTTTTGTTGCCGCTAACAACAATTTTAGTACTTGTTGTTATAGCGGCAACAAAAGTACATCAAAGACTCACATATAACAATCGTGATTATGCTAGTTAAATACACAAAACGGTGAAATCATAAGGAACTTTTTAGGTATTAGAACCACAAAAATTGATATTTAACTTTTTTAGTTCGTGATGACGACTAATATAAAAAGTTTACCTTCAGATTGCGACTGATAGCCTTGCATCTTCTTCCTCGTATTCTTCAGTCGTTTAAGGTCGTAGTAGTCGGAGTCGTAGTCACCCACGCCAGCATCAAGGCGCGCTCGCTGAGCTGGGCGCAGGCGCGGTGGCCCGCGGCGCTGCGTTGTCGGCACCGTTCGCCCCCGCATTTCGACTATCGGCATCATGTCCAAGTCACTCCCCGCCGAGCGAGGAATAAACTCTTCATTATCTGAAGGAAACTCTAACGAGCCATCTATATCTTTCAAAGGACCCGGAACCCGAGTCCGATCTATTTTACGCCCCATGTCTTCATCAAAATCTTCCTCTTTGAATGCAGCGCCTGTCTTTCCTAAATCCCAGTCTCTTGGCTTGCGATGGACGATTCTATCCGTAGATTTTCTCCCACGCGTTTGGTCTACTTCTAAATTGTTCTCATTAATGCCTCGAATATACTTATCGATAGAAAACTCATTATTTCTGGTCTCATCGTAATGATCTCGTTTGTGCTTCGCCCGTGGCCGCGCTTCCCTCGACTTCTCAATTTTCATAGCCCTGTCAAGATCGTCTCTGTATTTACGATCATCATCATCCCTATTACGTCTCTCGTGCATATCTAAATAATCATCGTCATTTCGATTCTGTTTAGGTTGCTTGCGTAATGGTTTCTGCCAAGAATTTTCATAATCCTTATTCAAAGGATTTTGTAAGACTGAAACAAAATCTTGTAGTCTTACACTTGCTTAATAATAACATTATTTTAGAGTAATGAAAATGTAAGAGAAGGTTATTAAAGACGGATGGGTGTGATTACGTAAGTGCCATATTGGAAAATGATAAAAAAGATTGTTAACTAGATATTTTGATGTTGGAAATTATTCAATAAATACAATTCGAGCAAACTCAGGATAAAAAGCTTTTATTTTAGCTTTTGTACAAATACTTCTTAGTTTTATTAGGATAAAAAAGGTTAATTTACAAGTATTTTACTACCTTTGTGATCCGCTTCATCCTTGTACTCCAGGGCAGTGGACGACGGCGCGTACTCCTGATGCGAGTCGCGGGACGCGTCGTAGTCACCATACGCAGGCATTCTGACCGCTGAGTAGTCGTCGTATTCCGCGCTCTAGATGCACATGTTAATGATAATTTGTGTGTGATAAAATAATTTTGTATGCAGAATTCAAACGAGGAAGCGAGTATAAGTTTACTTGCACAGCTGCCAGCGCGGCCACCATCAGAAGCAGGGCCCGCATGGAGCCCGCGCCGGGCCCCGCGCTCTCGTTCCAGTCCACTGCTGCACGTCCTATGACTGCTACGAAAGGGTTCCCCGGTGAAGCACGCTCCAATTTTGCACCACGCTCATATTTTTGCGACTACAAATTTGACAGTGACAAAATGTTTGACGTTGAATGTAGTTTTCAGTGAAAACCATATGGTTTAGCTATATAACAACGAGGTCTATTACAGAGCTGCAGCACCTCATAACCTCACCTTTTTTGAGGTACTTATGTACATAAGTACACTTAACAGATTAGCAAAAACCCCGATTTATAAGTGAATACGATGTTTTCTTTAACTCAATTACACATGTACGTTTATTTTTATATATTAAACTTACATATTTTTCTATAATTTTTCACTTACAGAGCGGGATAGAGAAACTAACTAAAACCGCAGCTTAAAGTACTTAAAGGCTCGCTACATTAGCTAGATTTATCATTGTATAGATAAAAATAATTTATTCTAAATAACTTTAGAAAAATAGAAGGCTATGTAAGGTATTTTGTCGGTAATCTATTTTTAAACGTCAGTCAATCATTTATTATACAATGATCCATGACAATGATTGACAAAACATCGTACACAAAATTTATTGTAAAAAATGAATAATAAAAAATAGAATAATGTAACAATTGCAATATGTTTAAAATGAAGTAACCGAAATTGTCGAGTTATGAGTGGAAAAAAGAAGGAAGAAAATGAGATCCCCTGCGACTGCTTCGTGGCGGCGTCACGGGCGGACGACGCCTGCCCCCTCCCGCGCAACGTCACGCACCCGCTGGTAATTAGCTATACTCACTAGTGCTCATGCTGTTTCATAAATGTAAGGGTTTGTCAGGACTGATTCTTATGACGTCACAATAGATTCGATTTAGGCGTTGAAGAAAGTTCATGATCACGATTACTTTCAGCGCTACTATGAGTTCAGCCAGGACGAAATGAAGGCGCTGGAGGAGTGCGACAAAGAGAGCTTCTACCGACGATGCCTGCCATTCAGCACGCTGTTCGCCACTCTCACCGCCGCCGCCGTCAAACTGGGTGAGCTCAGACTAACCCTTAAGCGACAAGCAAGCGATGCCCATGGACAACACTGCTTCTGTAGCTTTTAATGGTTGTTAACGTGTCTGCGTTCGATCGGTTCGATTCTCGGTCTGGGTCAAAAATATTTATTCAGAAATTAGAAATTACATCTGAGATGTTTAAAGTATCTATAGGGGCTTCGAGTTGCTGTCCACCGCATCGCTTGAATTTACAAATTAGATTACATCACCTAGTGATAGATAAACAGCAAGAAAACAAAACTTCGTCTCGCAGTACATTGATCAGTGCAGTTAGGTATCACATGTTAGCAAGCAATAATCTTTCTTCTTCCAGAGCCACCTGGTGTAACGCAGTAAATAAGCTTTATTTCTTTTATTTATGGCTTAACTTTTGTTAATTCATCTGATACTTATGTAAGTACGGTAGGTATAATACAATAAAGTAAGTTATAGATATTATGTTTTGGAACATAAGACTTACAATCGGTAGACGAGGAAATTCCAAGGTCGCTTTAGAACCATTGATATTAACGACCATATTATTCTTAATTATTACAGCGATAGCGTTTCTGCCCGGCTTCGCACAGGGTCCTTTGAACAATTGTTGTTGCTTCAACTATGGTAGCAAGATGAATGCGCCAATTAAGTATCACACAAATAAATAAAATTGGAGTGTCTGTCTGTAATTTCAAAATAATTGCATTATTCAAATTGCATAGTAGTATTAACCCGTTTCCAATACCAAAA
>JADGIL010060415.1:0-10409 GCA_020352625.1 Cactoblastis cactorum
TCCCACTCACCGGACGGAGAATGCCGGCTGATAGCCGCCATTCAGGCGTCGGTCTTCTGTGGGAGTGTGGTACTTCCCCGGACGAGCCGGCCCATTCATGCTGCAGGCTAACAAAGCAAGCAGCAGGCTCCACACCAGTACAAGTAGTGGCTCCATACCACTACAAAGTATTGGCTCCATACCACAAAAAAAAGATAGGTAAGATTGGTTTCGACCCTCGCATAACAATCTACTATTTATTATTTAAAAGTGCATTAGTGAAAAGAGTTTGATTTTACGCAACAGTTGTTATACATAATTTGGGTGAATCGAAAACATCCATTTTTTTTATGTCATAGGGAGGCAATCGAGCAGGCGAGTCACGTGATCTTTTAATTAATCAATAAATAAAACTTCATGTCCCGAACCACACAACTTACGTCTAAGTCGAGCATAGAACAAACTATTTACATACTCATAAGTGCATATGACAGCAAGGGTGGAAGCCAGGAGAGCTGGGGTCATCGGGAGGGGGTTGCTGGGGGTGAAGGAAGAGGGGGTTAGCATAATACGCTGCACTCGCCAATATTTCTCATATTACGCCGGCAATTAATTGATAATGCGCCCCGCGCCCATAACCTGCAGAAGATTATATGCGAAGAAAAAGCCTCTTAAAGTCTTAAATAATTTTGGTTAGTGTCATGGATATAGAAAAAATTCATAAAGTTTCAAATTTAGATTTACTTGCAAGGTTTAAGAATTAAACATTTTTGTTGTCAACAGTTTTAGTCAATTCACATATAGGTTAGTCTATTGTGCACCATGCCCGAAGTGGCGTTGATAGTCTCTTATTACAGCACTTTACAAAGTTGTGTTCATGTTTATTCATAAATAGTATATAATAATTGAGTTAGGATTAAATAATGATTTATTCCTTGTATTATGATCTGAGGTCTAGGAGCTAAAAAGAAAACATAAAATGAGCCAGCTGCTACTCTTTCCACGCAAAATGTAAAAGTCAATCAAGAAAAAAGGGCTTGAACAGAAATTCTCATGGCAATAGGCTAGCAACCTATCACTATTTCAGAATCTCCACTCCACCAATAAGCCCAACATTTTGCAAACTCTTGGCTCTGTCTATTCTGTAAGGGAAACAGACGTGATACTGTATCTATATTATGATTTGGAAAAGAATTAAGCTTTGTCTCCGCATTCGGGCTCCTGCTCGGCCACGCCCGGCAATATCGTATCTACACCTGCTGCTGAAGGCTAAGATTAACATCGCCATTAATCGTTTGTTTAATCTCAACGCAGCCACTCGGAAAATTAATTGCGTCCGCTAATTATATTGTTTTTTAGGGTTCCGCACAAAAAATGAAAAACGGAACCCGTGATTAGATACATATGTATGTATTACATTTTTATATACAAGTGTACAAATAACATGTTTAGAACATGTCGTAAAGCTTTCCCAAGCAGTAAAAATATTTATATTGATAGAAAATTATAACCTTGTTTTTTATGAATCGTTTGACGATATTTAGAGAATGCCAGATGTCTTTGTGAATCAAAATCATGTAGAAAAATCTATTTTTTTTTTTTGCAAAGTATGAGGTAAAATATATTTTTAATTGACTAGTTCTTTCTATGTATACTAATTCAATTAGCAGATCTAAAAAAATAAAAATTAAGTGTTTGAATTTTAATTTTTCCTATACGCTTGCCGTGAATTTAGTAACTCAGAATCATAAAATGTGTTGTAGTCTTAATCAACCCATACCACCCGCATGTTGATCATTTTATCTTACATTCATAAGTTTTCATCATATCCACACTCTTCAACAGATCGACAATCGTAAATGTAAGAGGCGCGTAAAAATCTCCATATTTCACCTCTCAATCTGACATCGTACTTATCGCATCATCGGCCTCTTTGCCGGATTACTAAAACATCTGTCCCGGAAAATTCACTCTCCAGTTTATCGCTGAGGGTAGATGGAGAAAAAACTGCAATAGCGATGCGTCATAACAAAGACTACGGCCGATAATACTATGATTAATACTAGACGTTATCTGTGGAGTGCAGGCGAGTTCCTACTACCCTCCTCCTAACGCCACCTCGGGGCCCGTCCGAACACATTTCAACTTTATTATGTTCGACCTAAGGTTGCGACTTGATGGGGGAAAGTGTAGGAGACTGTGTGAGGTATTCTGCTCTATAAGAGTTACGGATTTCGCATAATGCATATTATATTCGAGGAGGGTCGGAGGGACCAGAAGAGGAGGGGAAGGGGGACGCGTGACCGCACGTCTTTTGCACGCGACAAGTTCTCGACATTTTTTTATTATTATTGCGCTTCGGTGGAATTTCCGCCAGGGGTCGCTGGGGTCGTAATAGAATAGGCCGCTCGTTTGGTTACGATTTTGAATATAATTTTTAAATCATATAATGGAGTGTACACGCCCTTTTAAAGTTATTTTAGGGGGATTTTTATGGGTTGTAGGGAAAATTCTTTAACTTTTCCGCTTTGTTTAACTGTCGGGATTCCTACGTTCTTCTTGCTGTAATTTAGTTATGTTGGCAATACTTACGAATAAGTGAATAAAGTTTGAGATAGATTAGTTAGATTTAATAAACTGATATTTAAGTAAATTGTACAGTCGAATTGTCACAATTATTGATGTTAATTGTGACAATTTGACAGTTCAGTTTACATTTTGGCAGTATGAAAACTATTATTGATTAATAAACATAACGAATATATAATATAAACCTGATGTTGTTCCTATTTCGCTATGATACAAGTTATATCCCATAATTACTAATAGAATTTGCAGTATACTGTTTTTGAATATATTAATATGAACTCAATCCACGAATAAAAACAAACGCAGTCAGTTACGAGACAATTCTCAATTAAGTAAACAGTAAAGCTAAGATTACAAATTCAAACAAGAGGTCGGCACGATCGTTTCCCCATTGTCTGCCTCCCTCCTCACCCCCATGCAAGGCGAGGGAGGGGAGGGGTGGCAACCCTTTCCGAGGCACATCATCCATCACGGGAGAAATGTATTTTAATCCACTGCCCACGCTTCATGAAACGTGAAAAATGATCCCTCAGGAGCCGGAGCGGGTCTTTTTAGAAGCGCGCATTTTACTATCGTTTAGTCGGATGATTGATAATGCTTAGCAAATATTTTTGAATTAAATATGACGCGAGGTTACTCGGCGAGATTTTTTGTAGAGAAGTTATATATAAATCGGAAGAAAACTGACTTCAGAATGACTCGATGGTTTTTTATTATTTATTATATTTAATTTATGTACTATATTCTAGAAACATGTTTAAAGCCTTAACAAGTTTATTTTTATTTCTATTTATAATGTTTAACATCGTTTCGAGACAACCATGCAAGACTCTTAAAACAAGATCACAAATAACATTGTTTTAATGTTGCTTATTTTGTCTAGTTAACTTGTCTCTATAAAAGACCTTTCTCAATTTGTAAAACAGAACCTTATTTCTTTTAAAAGTCGAAAATGTTAAATATATGTGTCTTTTCTTGTTGTGATAAATAAATGTATCTTCCAACATTAATACCAGAACGGCGAATTTATAAATTCCAAATGTAGAACGAACGCCCTCCGGAGTGCGAGGTGATTTGGCATGCGACGAGCGCGTCGCTGCCGCCGCGGCTTGATCGCCGTTCCCGCAGGACCTCGCCATTTATCATACACAAATTGTCCTGCAAAGGGGCGCTTTAGTCTGAGAGCTGGATGCTATCAAATAAATTTTTATTTGCATGAAAACAATGAAATAATGCCCTGCTTATAGACGAGTGCAATGTAAAGAATAGATATTATGTCTAGCAGTAGAAACTGTATAACTTAGTTCTACATGGGTTCTGATAACTTGCGAGTCATATGGGTACTTGACAAAAAGTTTGACAATTTTATATGATATTTTATTGAGACTGCATGCAAAGATTAACCACTGTATATGATTTTAACGACTATTGTATGCCTAAATTATTATACAATAATGTATATCTTTTGTCATCAGCCATTTTTTAAAGGAACAAATTTCAAATATAATAGTTCGACAGTCACGAAAGCAACTTAAAGCTAAGATGAATACGTTATATTATACTTATACTGAATATATTCATAAAAAAGTTGAATCATACAAGTAGTTACTTATAATAGAACAAGCAGAAATACTAATTAATTTATTCTGATATTGCACAGATCAGTTGCCCACTGCAACAATTTTTAGAGTCATGAATAATAAATGTTTATTCAAGAATTCCTGTACATCTTTATACTACTAGGATTCCACAATGCTACCACTAAGAAGAAAAGCCGAAAGAAAATCATTATCAAGCAATAAAAATGGAAACGTTGATAGATCAGTGTTGTCAATCAGATGAACTATTCAGCCGTAACATATACCAACACGCATGTGAGACGTCTATTTTTCGCTCACGCAGATGTATGTTAAGTTTTAATTACAATTATGTATTTATGATTGGATACTCTTATACATGAGCTTATTTAAATAAGCAAAATACTATATTCTTAAATCAATTAAAAATCTCATTTTTTGATAGAATTTTTAAAAAGAGAAATAAGTATAATTTAATAATAAATTATTAATATATATTTTCAAATGTCATATTTACTTTTTCGAATAAAAAGTTGTTCCAAACAATTCAAACCTGGAAACTTAATCATTATTAATTATATAACGAGTTAGATTGGTTAGTTGGGATTGGAGTTTGATTAAGCAAGTAAAATATTTTGATTTTGGTTATTTTTAACGCTTTCTTTTCACCGGGCATATCATTATATTCTAAAATTAACACATACAATACAAATAGATTTAGAAAGAGGACTTGAAATTTTAGATTAAAAGTGAAATTTTTTATCTGAAAGCTCCCGGTCTACACGCAAATTGACCAGTCACCGTGCTTCAGCTGAACGCGTCGGAAAAATATTCTACTCTCGGTATCTCCGCGGAGACGAGTCAAACGGGTGAGGACGCTGACTAGAAGCTAGCTTTTGGTATCTTATGATAAATTATACGTTTTGATGCCGACCTCATGTTGCTCCCGCAAAAAACACTCACTTTTTGGTATTTTTAACTAATCTTATCGTAAAACATATTTCGCGAAAACATAAAGTCATGTTCATTTTGTGCTCTTTATTGTGTTTTATAAAAATGCATAGTGTCAATTATACTGTAATGGATAAATATGCTTAATTTTTAGGGCTCCGTCCTTAGGCACTATCCGTCCGTCTGTCTGAGTCTGTCACCTGGCTGTATCTATATATAGGTATAGCCGTAGGATAGCTCGACTCGTACTTGGCCGATTATGTTATTGCGGTTACAGAAACACAAATATGTATTCGGAAATTCCAACGGGACGCAGAACCGCAGGACGCCGCTAGTGATAAATAAATTAATAGAACATCACTTAGTGGTTTTTTGCTTGCAAAGCCGCGATGTTGACAAGCGCCTGGTAGGTAAATAGGGAATGGCGTCGTTTTTTCCCGGCAAACACGCTGCGCAAACACGACCGCATCGAAGGTTTTTTGTCATATTTGCCTTCACTTACAGCTTATTTGTCTGAAATGTTTTGCGTGGCTCGGGTTGCTTTCCCTTCAGGATGTATTCCTTCATAAGAACACATCCTGAAAGAAAACATATGTATACCTATGTGTATTAACGGAACGTTTATGTCCGATATTTAAATATTTTTGATGATTATGATTATTTGTCTGCTCATTCGGAAACTAAGATTTATTTATTACAGATAATAACATAATCTACTACAGACAATATTCTTGGTATGGTGATTAAATGCTGTTTTAATAAATAAAAGTAGCAAAATGCAACACACATATTCGACAGCATTTTTACTGACAATATGTGTCAGTCAAAGCTCAAATATCAATCACTCTTTGTAAAGGCGATGAAAATGGAATTAACTAAAAAAAAACAAATGAAGCCGACCGAGAACCTGGTCGATTGATACCCATTGCTCCACGCCCGTGTCCGGCGACATTGAAACCTGATCATCTATTAGCTGATTGTCAATTGCAAGTTATTATATTTACCTGACCGCGCCTTCCCGCCCCTAAAGGAAACAATCGGCGAGCGACATTAATGTCACAGTGACGTCTTATTGTAGCAACGCTTCCTCACCCGATGATATTACAATTAAATTGCCATTTGTAATCTCTTGTCCGTTCAGACACGTGTCAATTTGTCAAGAGGTGTATTCTTTTATGATCCATGACCATATTTCCTGCTCTAAATTTGCACGATAAATATAACTTATTGCGTCACATCAAGCTTCTTCAACCTATTACTTACAAGCTACTTGACATGAAGTTCTCTACATAGCGGTGCGTACGGTTATTTTCACACATCATAAATTATTACCGCCACCTTTTAGTAACTGCAGTCACAATTTTTTTAAGTTGAAACTGTATTTTGTAAGTTAGGTACAGCTGACACTCAGTCTCATATTAGATTAATTTTAAAAAGGCGTTTCAAAACATGTTTGTGTAACAAGATTTCGAACTGGCCACTTATTTCAAAATACTGCCCTGTTGAATTATTTTCTTTTTTTAAACTTAAAACCAGGTGCACATAAAGTCACGTGACGCAGCTCAAAATCAGCGCAAAAAAGGCGTCATAGCGTCCCGTCGCGTGCATTGGTACTATACTACTAAAAAACATCTGCAATCAAAAAGGGTTGCGGAAGGGTTGCGTCTACGAGGGTACTATAACCAACCCTATTTTCAAAGCTCACTCCAAAATCCATTCAACAGATCACCCTTTGCATACGCTCCAATAAAAAACAGCGGCGCGTGCATGCGCGTTCGGATTTTAAACTGATTTGAATATAGAATTTACATGTGGGCCAGGTCGCCTGTGATTGGTTCGGATTTGCGTACGCACAGTCTTGCGCATTGAGGGCCTCTGGCGTTTTTAAAGCGCTGTGTTTTGATTCGCTGATGCGGTTGAACCGGCAAAAGTTGACATAACCAGCTGTCATATTACTATACGTGCTATCTATTTTGTTGCCTGAGTAGCGATGTGCTCATAGATATACACAGATTCCAGGGTAATGATTATTTAAGCTTTGTCTGGAAATATTTTTTTAAATCAACTATATGTACATATAATGCAAAATAACCGAAGCATTTGTTTGTGTAAATGTGTCAATATATAACCGCTAGTACTATGGAGAATCCTGTGCCATTCATCTTAGTAATCTCATGACGAGGTGGGACTGGTATATTTAATTACTTAACACAACTTTAATGCTAGCATCCCGGTATGCTGGGGCGGAGCCTAAGAGCACAGCTAGTTACAATATACAACAGCTTTCAAAATATAAAAATAAAATGAACTTCATTACTCAACTTGGAGACGCAACTAAACAATTCATTAGTACATAAACCTATCGAGCCCCGAGCAAACACGGTCTCATTTCGAAGTTTCCTTTTGGGCCTCATTACGGGTCCTTTGTAGCGAGCAGGGGGCAGGGGGCTGCCGTCATTATCGAATTGTTTAAAATAACGAGGGGTCGAATTGTCCCACTAGTTAGCTGTCCACTGAGTGTACACACTACAGACTTATTGGTTATTTACTAGTATTTATCACAACCTCATATGTGAGGAATCCTGAATTGTTAAAATATTTAAAGTTCTACATCCAGTCTGCAAAACATTAAAATCAGAAGTGATTAAGTTATATACTTAGAAAAATACAAACAAAGAAAAAGGCACACAAATATATTATAAAAATGCAATTGAAAGTCTAAATTCCAAAGGATGTATAAAACATAGACTTAAATTTACATAAAATCTCGACTGTACAACATTTTACCTAAGTTAAATATTGTAGTATAAATGAACTTTTTGAAATAAAATCTAAAACGTAACGCTCTTCGCGAGTGGTACCCTACACGGAAGGCTTCCGGCGGCAGGCGGACTGCGTACACCCACGCCATTACAGAAAGTTTACACGGTCCACGGCTCGCAAAAAAACGCTCCATTTGATAATTAAATTGTGCCTCGGGGCGGCGGCGGGGGTCAACTCGAACTTCAAACAAAAGACGGCAGAAAATCTTAAATGACTTCCCCGAGGCCAGCACACTCGACAAGGTACACATATTGGATGTATTCAATCTATAGAGGTAAATATTTAAGATCGAAAATTGATTCAAGATGACGGCGAAGCGAATTGTTTTGATACTATTACTTAGATACATAGATATAACAAATGGCCGTGTTGGCAGCAAATATAGGATTTAAATGAATGCACTGTAGTGACCGTACCGTGGCGTTATCACCCGCACTACTTCCGTTATCGGGTGAATTACGGGATGAAAAAAAATATCCGTTTATATTTGTGCCAAATTTATCTTTATAATATTAGTATTGTGGCGACATCTATCTACGCCACAAGATAATAAAAAAAATGATTTATCTTCAATGATCCTAAACCGCTAATATTTCATCTTTGCAACAAAATCACTTAATAATATTAAACTCATTATATTTATGGTTTATATGTGAGTTATATAACAAAAAAATCGTCTTGGATCAATTTAGCAAGTTTACATACATAATAAAGATCATGTCTAAATAGAGATCATCTTCTGTTTGATTCGATAAATAATATATTTACAAAGAAATTATAAAATGTGTCGCAATCATTTTAAAATTATAATTTTTAGGACATCACACTAAAGAGCTTGCCTCATTGAACTTTGAGTTGAATAACATTACAAGTTGTAGCACGAAATGTTATTAAATGTTATAAACTTCTATATAAAATGTATTAGTTAATTTACACAGATATCATTGTGTCCTGCACATCCAGACGATCACTTATCTGTGAGAGAAGTCTACAAATTTTATTTTGCGACTTCGATTCAATAGGGCACTCAGAAAATTACGAATACTTGGATTGTTCAGTCAGCAAGTTACTCCTACATTGATAGCATATTCGCCACTGTGACCGCAGCTTAAGAGTTCCGAGCATGGTACTTGACGTGCAGCTGACTGTACAAGTCGATAGGGACCCGGACAATAGGAGAGGGTCGCTGCACTTTCAGATAACATGGGCTGGATTGGATAAACATACGTTTATTGCTAATCCTATAAAAATTAGTTAAAAGTTTGGTTGGGACTTATTTACGATAAAATTACGAAAACCAAAATTTGATAGAGTAGCCATTACTGACTGTATTGTTTTCAGCAGTTTTGGACGAGTAAAAATCCTGTTTCTACCTTGTGGTTCGTGGGCCAAGTTTCTCACACGTTTTCCAAACAGAACAACGCGTTAAATACATGACTACACAAACTAATGGACGTCAACCGAGCAACGGATAGCTTCAAATTAATACTTTACAATTATTATCGCAACTCAAAGGATATGAAGCAAAATCGTAGCCATTTACGCCTACAATCGACACAATACGCACTTTATTTCATCGCAATAAAGTTTATAATAGACGAAAGGATAACATAATTGAACTAGTTATTGCCTCTAATGAGGAGAAAGTAAGCAATAGGGTGTTTCATAATGCAAAAAAAAGGTAAAAACTGCAGAATTAGCGCACGAAAGGTCAAAGGAAAGAGTAAATAAGTCAATGTACCGTACGCACGGTTATTTGTTAGCCAGTGCTCTTTTATAGATGACAGCTCGAAAAGTTGCATTTTTGACTCGACTTTTGAAAGTTTTCTGGTTTTTTATTATTACTTTCTTTACGCAGCTTTCTTCCTTTGAAGACATTTGCTAGTCAGTATTATTAATGGCTGTCAAATGTACAAAAAGAAAGTTTGAAAACAAGTTTTAATTAACGCAATTTGGCCCAAGAAAAACGGTTAAAAGCGTTGAAATTTTTAATGTTATCGGTTTTATTGTTAGTTGTTTTTCTTTTGTTTATACATATTTGTCGTGTGTTATTTGTATTCATTTCTTCATTAAAATGAACTAAATAAAGAGTAGATTATATTTAACAATTTCCATGAGGATATACCGTAGGCTATTTTTTTGTTTTTGTAAAATGATACCTTAGTATTTGCGAATTCTTTTACTTATAATTTCCATAAATATATAATATGCTTAATATTGCTTAACAAATAGTGCACTTTTCACATGCATAAATAAAATATATACATATATTTATATAAACAGGGTAATGATAACCTTAAAAAAAACTTAAAAAAAATATGCAAGATAGCTAGGTAATTAATTTATACATATCACACAAATAAATAAAATTGGAGTGTCTGTCTGTAATTTCAAAATAATTGCATTTTTCAAATTTCATAGTAGTATTTACCCGTTTCCAATACCAAAACGATTTTTTTTAGAATTTTTGTCTGTCTGTCTGTCTGTCTG
>JADGIL010060433.1:0-11114 GCA_020352625.1 Cactoblastis cactorum
AGGAAGCAACTTTGTTTTATACTATATCGTAATGACGTGATGCGAAAGTGTGTTTTTCTTGTCTTTACATCAAAATATCTCAGCCGATTATCAAGAATTTTTGCATACATTATGTCTGAAATTTAAAAAAAAAAATGATATGTACAAGGAAACATTATGTTCCGCTAAAGGCGTTTCTAAGCGAAACGCTAAATATTTCGAGTTAAATAATTATTTTTTTTATTACTTTGGTAATTTATTTTTTACTAGCGACCCGCCCCAGCTTCAGAGGTATAAATTTTTATTCATCTAAAAGGCATGAAAACAATATATATGCATGATAATCTTGTGTCTTATCCGTAGCAGTACGAGTTTTAGAAAGATATAGCCATTAAAGCATTTCTTCTTAGCAGTGCTCATTCCAAAATGTAGTTTGTAGCTTGTTTATTAAATATTGACGTGAAAAATAACCTGTGAAGGTCTTCTAATTCCTGAATAAATATTTTGATTTAATTTGATGAGGAAGCATGGAGTAAGTCTGGTCGATTGGAAGATTTTCTTACAGCTGAGCTGGTACAAACCTCTATTTTTGGCGCCCCTCTCGTTCCTAACGAGAACCTCGTGGTCGGTCTCCTCCCACACTTCGCCTGCAGCCATCGCTACTGACAGCCACAGCAGCACCAGGCTTGCTGTCAGCCAAAACCACTGCTTGTTCTGTTAGTTGAATGGCTTTTTAGTTTATACTACGGATATGTATATACGGATTTGGCCCGATTTCACCGTCTTGATCTAATCAGGTAATTTACTAAATCTCAACGCTTATTTAAACAGGAGATCATAGCATAATTGTTGGTTAATGTGTAGTGAACACGAACAAAAATTAAATCAGCAGTTAATAACTATTAATCAGTAGTTCAGAAACTTGGTGAACTCAGCTCTAACAGTCAGTTGCACCAAAACGTGAAACATACTTTTGTAGTTTTTCGAATAGGTACATTACGGTTTGCATAACTTAAAAATAATCTTAACGATGCTTAAATTGCGATTTAAGTACTTTACAAAATCATGACATGTCTTTATAACGTAAAAATTAAATTGGTGCAACACTTATCTGTCAGTTTTACCAATTCTTTAAAATTTATTTGTTGGTGCCATGGTTGGTGCAACCGGATGTTAGTTTTAAGTTTTTTGCTGACAGACGGACAATTCAGTAAATATGAGTAGTCTGATGCAGATAATTTGAATATGAATAGAGTGATCAATTCGTAAGGGATAACGTATATTTTTTATTCAAAACAAATATGTCATGACATATAACCAAATCATACATCCTCACAAACTTTGGCATTTATAATATTAGTAGGACATAACTTTGCCAATGCTTATGGCTTTCACGAGTACATACAAGACCCGACACCCCAATGCCTAATAAAAACATACACATCTGTGGCCAACATGCAACAAATGTTTAAATTTTTTGCTAACTTACAATACTGAGTCTCAAAAAAGATGCGTTATTTAATGCGCTTACATTATATTCTTATTTAGTTAGAATAGATTATTATTTTGTTTTACGTTCTGGAAATTCATAAACCAACAAATAAGTTAAGTAGGTAAATTATTTTTTTAAGTAAGTAACTAGTCGCGGACTTTTCTTTAGAAATATTAAAGATAAACAATCCTATGCACATCATCTTTGTGTAACTCCAATGGTTTATGCAGCGTACGCCCAGATATCTCTCAGAGGGCAGATTTTTTTATATTACGACCAAAATTAAATAAAATTAATACAAATTGTAGCCTATATCTTATTCTGATGTATAATCTATATTACTCTAAAGTTTCATCCAAAACCGTTCAATAAATTCTTCGTGAAAGAGTAACAAACTTACATACACATCCTCACAAACTTTCACAATTATAATATTAAGTAGGATAAATAGACAATTTTTTATCGAGCATTATGAAAATTAATATTTTACTTAATAATTTCTTTGTCAATATTCTTCCGTCTTTCCTCATTGAAGATGAAGATAGTGCATCTAATTTCATTATTAACCACTCAAATCGAAATTGAAACAATATTTAATTCGCTCCAGCAAATGTATTAATTTCTCGCTCAAATTAACACAAGACTTAAGACACATTGGTTGAAATAATAAGGTTCTTATAAAAGTTTGCCAATTTATATAATTATCTGTCGGTGTTTTGTACGTTTCATATATTGGTTAGTGTTTCAATAAAATCCATGCTGGTTTGGAAGCGAAATGAAAAACGTAGAATGTGCTAGTTGCTTCTCTTCCCGTGCAGATTGTAAAAATCAATCAAGGTTTAAGAACAGGAGAATCTCCTCTTAGGCAATACGCTGTTATTTTAGCCGAGTAACCATACCACCAAACAGCCTACAATTTAGCTAAAAGTGGCTTTTAAGTCTTACGATGATTGATTCTGTCTACCCCGTAAAAAGAAGGTATACTACCTACATATGTACAATACATATGTATCTTCAGTCAATTCAGGTATAAATTCAAAATTATACCACCTGATAGTACATATTAATACGATTTAATTGTGTCGGTGAAGATCTAAACACGTCAGATTAAAACGTCCCAACTTGATTTCTTATTATCACAAGAACGAACCGTCATCTTCCAATTTAAGACAATTGTTAAGTAAAAATGTGAGACTGAATGCGGAGGGGACGCGAGATAGCTCGTTAGTATTTTTACATTATCAAGTGTCTCTTTTGTCTTGTCTCAGAATGTTGCTTTACAAGCTATGCTAATGGGCTTTAGCATAACTAATGGGTTCTCTCTTATGAAATCCCAGATGTTTACAATCAATTAAGTTAGATTTGAAAAAAAGAAATGCCAATTCTACAAAATAATTCGGAAAAGTAATAAGTTCGTTTGCAACTCAAAATCAACAACCAAAAAGGTAAATCAAACAAAATTATCTACAAGTTTATTTTTCGTTTGAAAGATCTGTCTTCACAATACTTCGAGAGATAAATTCATATTATAATTATCGTGTGTTAATTATAAATATTTTGTACTGATTTCAATATCTATTCGTAAAGAGACGTAGGTCAAACTTCGGCGCAATTCGAAATGACCGGCCAAGCGCGAGTCCACAGAGCATAGAAGCAAGCGGCCGCGATCCCTTCTATGCTCTGTGCACGAGTCGGACTCGCGCACTAAGGGTTTCGCGCCATAATCTGTACAAAAACTGCGAAATAATCATGTTGGTCGTATGGGAGCCTTCCTTAAATACTTATTTTGTTTTTACAATAATGTATCATCTATGCAAATTATAACATTCTGGCTATCACGATTCCTGAGATACAGCTTGGCGATGAGACAGACGACGGACAGCGAAGTTTGTTTATAGGATTACGATTTACCATTTGGGTACGGAATCACAGAAAGAGGAAAGTGGCTCGGTTCTTTGCGTGTACGGTAATTTGCGTTTCTGGCACTTAGCGTCACAGAAGGTCTCAAATACAACTAAAATAGATTTAATAACAGTTTGTCAATTTTAAAAATAAAACCTCTACAAAGTAAACACGTACATGACTCGACATTTGTGACGATATTACGTATTGTATTGAAATATACGTCTTATTCTCTGTGCACTAAGATTCATGCAATTTCGCTCAAGATTTATAGGGAACAGTCAATGACTTTAATTATAACTAGTCGCTTCTTCTAATTTTAACTCGTCGGGTCACTGTAGTCCGCCGCAGTTCAGATAAACTACTAACTGGAGTCATTGTTTATTTTTTAAATACTTATCTTGGTTAAATGAAACATAAATACCTACTTATAAGTATATAACCACCACTGTGTTAACTTATCTGCAATTTATAAAATCTGATTTATAAACTAAGAAAGATGACTTTTTAAAATAACTTTACAAAGATCCTCCTCCTCCTTAAGCGTTTTGTCGAAATTTTCTGAACATATTTGGTTTAATTCTTTATTATTAAAATATATACGTTCCTGTAATACCTATATTTTACCTAACTTAAACCTTACTTTGTATTTTTTTTATGATCAAATAGGTACACATCATTTAATTTACCTAAAAATGTTCAAAGAGAAATATTTGGTATAAGTTATGGAATAATTAAAGTACATAAATCTAATAACATTACAAATAATGTGTTATAGATTCTGTTAGACTAAAAAATAATTTAGAATACTACCTATCCAGTTTTTTAAAAATCGGTTTCCAAAAACTCATTAAAACTATGACTACTTATATTTTGAAAAGTACGCTGTAATTTTATTAAAAGAATAAATCATGACATGGGTTATTATTTAAATAGGCCCATTTGAAATCAAAATGGGCCTATAAAGGTCTAAAAAGCCACTTGGTAAAAAAAATAATTTTTCAGTTATTCAAAAATATCGAAATATTGACGGGCTGGAATGCATTATTTATATTTATATTGTTGTTTTTAAGCTAGTAGATCCATATTTCTTAGATGGAATAAATATCAATAGTTACATAAACAATTTATGTTTGTGTTATCGTACGCATCGTACCAAAATCAAAAGTAATCGAGGATGGCTGCCCCTGCCCGCGACCGTAGCGATGCGCGACTCTTATTTTATCAACAAAATTGTGCTGTCACACTCTTTTATTCTTTAGGATTTACTTATGCACAAATATATTGAAACAAACACGGCTAGTAAATAAACAAAGTCATTGGAAACTTGTAAAAAAGTAAAAGCAACAAAAATAAAAGTCGCTGTGTACAAATAGTAACGCGAAAGCATCAGAGTGGGGACTTACCTCCATGTCGAAGCGCGCACAGGATCTGTTTTCAGAGTTGTTAGTCTAGAGTTCGGGAAAAGGTCGCGTCGCGGCGACGAGCAGGCGGAGAGTGGCGCGCCGCGGCCGGGATAGCAGGACGCAGCTATTGATCTGCTCCTCTCAGCCTCTCCTCTCCTGCACGTACACCCCCCGCCATCCCCTCGATCTCTCTATCTGCGGCTAGGCAAGATTTATTGCTTTTTCCGGGAACGACCGGATTTCCTATACAGCGTCAGATTTTTTTACACAGCATTTAGTAGCATTGTGAATTTATTCCGCATTGAATTAGCATTAACTTTCGCTCGTCTCTGTGGACGACGTTTTTATGACAAAATTACTGAAAGAACTTTTAATTCCACTTAACAATTTACAGAAACGGAGACAGGTGATTGTAGCCTTATGCAGGATTATTGTGAAAACTTAAATATAACAAATCCCTGAGAATTATATATATGTATAAGTATACATATATAGTGATGAAGGCAGACTTAAAATGTGAAACTATCAACTAGTTCACAATCTTTCGCAATTTTCCAAAACTTTTAACAAAGTTAATGGGAAAACTTTGTTAGACAAAATAAGTTATCTATAAATTCTAAACTTAAAAGTCGGATGGTTTATTTTAAATTTGTCGTTAATTAAGAAATTATATTTGACTATAACTTGTTTTCTTATAATTTGTCGTTAATTAAATAACCTGGATAATTAATTGGGCGGTTGCTCGAAATAATAGATGACGAAGTAAGTATACTTATGAAGGCTAATTTAGTTTAATATTGATAAAAAGATGCTAAGAACTTTCACCATTGCTTATTAGTAGTAAAAGAAATTTCGTTTCGTGGCTACGCAAGCTGCGGAGTAGCTTCTAAAATTTATCCGAGCGTTGCATCCTCATCAATGACGCGTCAGAGCCCGAGGTCCGCTATTTAGGGGTAAGCTGTGAGGTTACAGATTTATACACAACGCGACTACCTTCGGACCTCTGCAACCCAAAAGGCATACAACTAAAATAGGATAAAACGACAAACTTAGGATGGGATTATGTTAACGGTAGATTAATTGGAAACAACAATTATTTCCGAAGCACGGAATCATTATTATCATGAGTAAGGCGTGGTTTAATAATAATAATTTAATAAACATGAAGTGAAGAACTTATGAATAATATTATAGTACATATACAAAATGCATTTGTTCACGTGTGTTAGTTGGCCACGTGTAAATAGGGTCACCCATGCAACATTTATTTTTTACTTTTATGCAACTAACGATTAAACTTTACAAATTTCTGTAATTATTCCTTTTTCATATGAAAAGATAAAATAAAAACGAATATAATATATTAAGGTACATATTTACACTAAGTAGTTAACTCTAGGTCCACATCCTAAACCTATAACCGCCAATAGTATCTATCATTTTGATTCAATTGACTAATAGTTAGTAGTAGTGTTCATTCATAATATCTTAGTAATTTGTATTTATATCTTAGTAATTTAGATTGAAAAGTCCAAATCCAGTTTGAAGCTACTCGTAAAGTAAGTACTGATAGACGTACGCTCTGTGGTTATTTTTAAAATTTGTTTATATTTCCACGAACATTTAATAAATAATTACTTTCGAAAAATTGTTTATATAAGTATTGTTTTGTATAAGTATTAAATAATATATAATCTTATAAAAAGCGACACTTCAAGTAATCATTATGATTTTAGCGACTGTAGCTATTCTAAAGGAGGTATCTTTCAAAAGAAATTTTATTCAACATTTAATGAACATCCGTGAACGGTTCAAGTAGTTCAAAGAACTATTTAATTTCATCAGAACATGAGCTAAACGGATGTAGTGTTTACAGTCGACGAAGCGTTACACTGTTTGATTAAAAAATCGAAATATTTTTGCCAGAGACGTATCAGCATCATGAACAAATTAGTGATTTTCGGTTTTCTAGGTAAGTTTAAATTGTCAGTCAACTCACATTAATACATAGTCGATACATACTTTCAAATTTAAGTAAGAAAAATTAAAATTATAGGATAATATTTTCTTCTATCTAAAGTTAAGAGAAAAAAACTATTACCTAAGTAGTAGGTACTTTATGTATTTGCAAAAACTCATGAAAAAAGGAATACGTAATCGTATTCGTACTTTCAAGGATAGTTTCCGTGGGAACAAGATCCTTCAACTTCTTTTAGAGAACAGATTTTGTGACAGAAGTAAAAATTAGCAAATCTTATGTTCTCGCGAATTTCTGCACAAAAACCCTCAAGTCTTGTGAAATAAGTGTACAATTGTGAGCAACACAAAACAAAATAGTCACTTATTCAGAGCGCCGATACAATCCCATTGTTTAAATGAAACTTCACAAATTGTATTGTGTTTCGTACAGCTAGCTGCTTTGTGCCGGTACGCACTCGAGAACCTTTCAAAGCTCGTCCAGGATCATTACCTTTTATGGTAAGTATTAAATATTATTAATATTAAGTATTATTTAATAAGTAGTTTATGATTTTTGTAGTTATTTAGAGCTCGTCAATCAAGCTGAAGCGTTTCCGTGGATATTTTTGCCTTCCTCGTGAGTAATCTTGGGTAATCTACTAACACTATAATATATGATATACTTATTATAAAGCGAAATTCTTTGACGCCAATCTTAAAAACTAAGTTTTTGATATTCTATTATCCAGGAAGGCTACTTTTATCCCATAATTTGCACGGCAATGTTAGTCGTTATATAAAATCCGATACTTAATAAATGTGAATTTTCATCAATATCGGTGAATCTTAAATAGCATCTTCGGATATAACTAGTCAATATACATAACTAGTCCAAGCATGTCAGATCATAAAGATACATTACAAAAGGTTTCTTTATACTATTTACTATACTATTACAAGGTTCCGTAGCCAAATTAGCTTATTGATCCGATCGAACTAAACTTATAAGGGTAGCGCCGCATATACATAGTTGAGTGATGAAAATCCTTTTTTAGAGAACTAAGCCTCGTGGTTTATCATAGAATTAGTATTTGTAAACGATGCAGAGGTTCCTAATACAGTTCTTTAAATATACTAATGTAAGAAATCACGTTCCAACTTATTCGACCGCTAGGCCAGAATATTAAAATGGTACTGATACTGACTCACTACCGTCACTGTTTTATTATGCCACTTTCACAAGTGGGGGGAACAACACAAGTTCCAAATGTTGTCATTGTTGCATTATTATGTTTTAAGATGTCAGTGTAATTTTCGACAACACCAATGTTTTGTGAAATATTTGTTTCTAAATTAGTTGAAAGTATGTCCCTCCAACTCATTTTTTAATTTTTCGTTNNGCAACGAAAAATTAAAAAATGAGTTTTATGTAATTCATGAGTTAGGGGTTATTTCGATATTTAACATAATCTATTTTAAATCTGTCGAACAAACGTAATTTTTTAAATTGGTACGGAACGTAATCCAATAATACTACGAAAAACCAAATGCGCGAGTCCAACTCGGACTTGGCCGTTTATTTAAAAAAAAAGGATTAAAACTGATCCCGCCAACCCTAATTCGGTGTAGAGCGTGCACGAGCACAGGGACACCACTGCATTATCAGTTATCACGCGCGCGTCCACTCTTGTACCCAATTTCCTAGTTGATCTTCATCACGTGTCAACAGGATAGTTGTTGTTCGAAGTAACCTTGAAATAGGAAGTTCTTACTGATATTCATACCTATTTGTATAGTATACATCTATGTAAGTATCTTGACCAGATTGAGGATTTTCTTACACAAGGGCAGAAGTACCCTTAACCGACGAGCTTGCATGAACAGATTGAAGAATATGGCGGAAGCGAAAGAAGTATGCCAAGATCGTAGAAAATAGAAGAAAGTAGTATTTGCCTACTCCATGCAAAATATAGATCAGAACGAGATGATAATGCAATGACGTGGTTAACTTTAACCTAACTGGTCAGATATTGCTATAGACAGAAATTTGTGCCAAAAAAGAGAGAGGCATTTTCTATGCAATGGGACATAACATCGAAAGAAAAGTTTAAATCTTCGATGAAAATAAAAAAGTCCAATTGGAAAATAAAGCAAGCAAAATAATTTTTTTATTGCTGTACGGCTATCCGTAGGTAGACATACATCAAGATCAATTCAATCAAGATATCAGGAACAGAGCAAACCCTCCCTGAAACTAAATTGAATGACCTAGGACAGCCATCTTGTTGATTAACTTCTGCTTCCAGGTGTATTTTCCATCTAGATACCGAGGGATCTGTGTAGGGACCCTGATCTCGAGGTCCGCTGTCATAACTGCTGCGGTTTGTGTGACTAACCCCAGCTCCAACGTCGTTGACAGACGGCCCATCAATGTGGTTGCTGCGACCTCCTATAGGCATCCCAGAAGAGGCGTTAGAGTGCAAGTAACAAAGATACTTATACCTAATTGTAAGTACGAGTACCTTGTCTAAATGCCGCAATAAAATGAGTAAAATCGTGCACAATTTCAACTAAACATTTAAGTAGTTATGTAGTGTGTTATGGAAAAGTAAAGTTTGAATGAAGATTCCAAAATGTTCTGGATGGATTGAAAGTAAAACAGATGCATCAACATAGCCAAGGAAGTTGATGTGTTTTCACTCAATCTCGTAATGACTTAATGAGAAATAGGACGATATTTTTTATAAATTGTATTAATAACGCATCATCTAAGTTGCTGACTATAAACAACTAGCTTTTACAACATACAGATGTGAGAAAATAAAACTAAAAAATTATGTTTTAATTACACCACTCCATCCCTTTTTTTTTTAAATTACCATTGTTAATGTATAGACATAGACCAAGAAAATCTTATGTATTAACTACCGTTAATAAAATTGCTATAGAAAAGAAAAGATATGACACAAAGTCTTTTCTGCGCAAATAACAATACTATCCATCTTTGCAATTTGCAATACGAACAATTCCAAGAATTTTAGCCATTACAGGTTCCTTATTATTTCAAATAGTTGAGTAAGTATTGACTGCTGACTGTATCAAAGAAAATAATGAGGAGAAACAGTATAACGATTGCTCAGTTACATCTGGTAATAAAATATCTATCCCGCAAGGCGAAACTTGCGCAGAACTAAATTTCATCCTAATTAGCATACTTATACTTATTCACTATTCTGCGAATGGAACATAACTTAATTAGGTTGGTGAAAAACTTCTACCAGGAACTGACTTGCAAGAAAACTCTATGTGAGTGAATTTCTCTCCTTAGTAGTATTACAATTACCATATGGTAAAAATATGTAGTCAGGGCCGATTAAATCCTATGCAAAGTTTTATTCAACAAATTAGTCACATTTCTTCAAATGACCATCGTAATGGAAATTTTTGTCTGCGATAAGATAGGTAGTAGTTATCTTTAATATGAATGGCCAGGTGAATAAGACTTCCACTGTTCCTATTCTACTAAAATTTTAAATACCTACGAAAGTTTGTGAGGTACGTATGTATGGATGCTCTTTCACGAAAAAGCTTTTGGACGGATTTTGATGAAACTAGTGTTGTAAAATACTAAGTCCAGGGCAAACATTTGTAATGATTTCATATAATTTTACTCATAATATAACATTACCTGACAATTAAGTCGGGAAAAAATCCGCCCTCTGAGAGCTATCTTAGCATATGCTGCCTAAACCACATAAAAGTTACACAAAGATGAATGAATAGGATTGTTTGTGTTTCTAAGTACTTAGCAGACACAATTAACACACACAGCAGGCCGCGGGCAAAAGCTAGTTTGATCTAAAAACCTTTATAATTTTCAGTATCCGAGGTGCCAGGCAATAGACAGTACCTGATGCAGAAGTCGGCAGCCGTGCTAATGCTAAAGCAAATGGTGCCTGACGTGCTGGCGGAGGTGCCTTTGCGGCCGATAGAGATCGATTATTTGGGAGAAGTGCCTCTGACGCTGCAACAGGAATGCGTGATCTCCGGTTGGCACTTCTTTTATAAAGGGGTAATTTTATCTTGTTTTTATCTTCCCGTTTTTCCCATGGAAGCGGGAGCGGATGAAACCGTGGTTTTAAAAAATAAACCTATAGCCTTCCTCTAAAGATATCTGTTGTCCATGTAGATAATAAAACTGTAACCGAGCTTTGTCTGTACATCGGAGATACTAAAGGGAAAACATGTGGTCTTTATAAGAGCTATAGAAGCCGAAACGAACATTTTTATAATTTTTGACTGTCTAAGTACATGTTTGAATTTACATGAATTTTGATGCGGTATTCACTGATGTATTATAGAAAGTCTAACTTAAA
>JADGIL010060541.1:0-10911 GCA_020352625.1 Cactoblastis cactorum
TAAGTTCGTTTGATTCTAAATTATCTAACATTGCCTCTTTATAATATTAATGTAGATACATACATAACATATTAGTGCACATAATTATATTTCTTATTATAGAATTATTCTAACAAAACGTTATAAGTACACAACCTGAAGTACTTCAAGTTGTGTATAACTTTGTGCTGATAATGTAATCTCCATATTTTGTCATCAAAGCAAGCCAGTTTTAGAAGTCACTCGCGTGATTTTATAATATAACAATAACTGTAAGCTGTTTAGTAGAACGATGAAAAGGTACATATGCATTGGATGTGTCAACATCACAACGGAATTTTACACAACCTGGTTTAAAGTAAATGAAGTATTAACTGAGTTGTGAATGTATTTTTTATCTAAATTAAAATATAAGTAGTATCTAGTAGGTTATTCTACTTGAGATCAATTGTCTTGTCAATTAAAAAATATAAAATTATTTTATTAGCTAAGTAGGAACATATTTTTCATATTCAGTTTTTAGAGTACTTTTAAGTATAAAAATACTTATGCCATAGTGCTCTACCATATCACAAGAACATAATGTACGTTTTTACAAATTTTATAGCCACAGAATTTTAAAAATATCTAAAATCAGGACCTTTATTTATCACTTTCACGTCAGTATTTAGTTAATAACTTAATCAAGCTACAGACTGCCAGAATTTCAGAATGTTCACTGCTGAGGAGAAATACCGAAAACAACTCAAGCAGTTTTGGTCTTTAAGTAAAGGTATAAAATAAAAATCGGTAAAATATAGGTAGTCTAAATTAAAGGTGAGGGAACCTCGTTTTAAACAAATAAATGCCTGTGCCAGGAAGTTCCGCTCTTATATAACAAAATTATTTTACCTAAGCAAACAACTCATAAAATGAAATCTACCAAGTTTTATCAAATCGATTTAGAAGTGTAAGTACATAAACCTAAATTATTTTAATACTATTTATGTATGTATTCAGTTAAATATCAACTATACATGTCGAAATTGAAAAAAATAATAGATCATATTATTTTAATAGCCTTTTAATAATTTTATGACCGAGCGAGTTGTCCATTGTTGACACTTAGATCAATTTTAATTGTAAATCAATTGTAAGTGTGAAATTATTCAAAACCCTTAAGGGCCTTATTTTAAAGATATTTAACAAATATATAAACGTGTACGTACAAGAATATCTCGTTGTAAAGTAAAGGAAGCACCCAACGAAAGGAAAAGTAAAAGAATTCACCCAATCGCAAGCATTAAACAGGGTACTCGTTTATTTTTTGTACAAACAACCATAGCCTGCTGTTCTCAGAAGAAACCCGAACTTGCCCTGGACTAAATCAGGAGGACACACTATTGATTAACGCCTTTTACTATGCAAAATATCAAAGAAAACTGATCCTAAAATCATTTCAAATAAAGCACAATATGTGGTTGATAAAGATATCTAATTTTACGATCTCAAAGATAACAATGAAACTGATTTAGAGAAAACACTACCTTATTTGAGTCACACAGTAGGCAAAACAAAAGATAGCGCAACATATTACGTATGTGAAAAAATGATAGTAAACTCTATTGCGTTCAAAACAAAGTCGTAAAACGTCGTGAAAGGCAAATTGTCCTATAAAAACTAAACATTGTATGTGTTATTTGTGATAGAAATCATAATCGAGTCTATGCGAGCGTCTTTTATGAAGCGAAATCAAATAGAAACTTGTAATGAAAGATGTCGTGTTCACTCAACTTGTTTGGTATGCAAAGCAAATACGAATGGTAATAAAATATTATACATTAAGTTGTTAATAACAATGGAGATATGGCCAGTGTGAAATTGTGAAGTGAAAACATTTAGGACTCGTGATAATCATAAATCTTGCTGGAATCATTACCACGATGCATCGGTTCGATATTATGAATAATTTGTATTAACACGTCAGTTCTGTAGAAGTGAATAAGAATAATAATTTTTTAATGGCTACTTAAAACAATATCTAACATATTATGCTATTGTTAAATCAAAGATTTATGATGCATATAGGTTATTGATGGCGAGCGTGAAGGATCGAAACTGCTTTTGTGGGCACTAACCAGCAATAGATGATATTAATTAACTGATGGCAGAAGCACTCCAAAGTAATTCAGACCATAATGCATGTACGTAACTTTGGCTTTCGCAAAGTAAAACTAGATTTAAAATTATTGATCTTAAAAAATATATATACTTAAAAGACAAGAGACATGCTTCAAGTAATTCCCTCGTGATAGAAAGGTTCGCGTATCTCACACTCCCTGGAAGGTTTATTAGCAGGATCCGTCACGAGGAGCTTTGTCCACACATTAGCGAAGTTAGCGCCCTGGATGCCAGCCACTACCTGCTTATTTACCTACACGCTGGTCCATGTATTTACTCAGATATCCACACAAATCTGCTGTTTCAAAGAGCCTATTGCGACACTCATACATATGTGCAATGTATTGTTGACGTCGAAGGGAAATCTGTCGTAGTGTTTTGCGTAATATTTCGAAGGAATTGCTGATTGTACAAGAGTTTATACTAATAAGTTGTAAAACCGACCTACTGTGGCATTTAGCGAATTGTACGTCTGTCTTACTTTGTCAGAGCCAATTGTTCGATTTATCGCGAGATTTATCGGCGCTGTAATTGCGTGATCGAAGCCGGACAATGGTCGTCTTCGGCGACGGACGCAGTGAACAAAGGCGATATGGCAGCGCTGCAGGACAATGTTGCTGGCTTACTGCCGCACTAACATTAACATTAGCAGACGTAAAATAGCCGCCAATAAGCCAAAGCACGCATCGACCGTCGACAAAGCAACAGGTTCTTGCCTCGACAAACATGCGCTGTTTACATTACGATCCTGGGGCTTCATTAAATAATTCTCGGGAACTAAAAGCCTTTGAACATTTCATCAGATGACCCTCGGTGTTTGCACACACTCCTGACTCGAGATGCTAATGTGGACACAAGGACCTGTATCGCCGATCCGACTCCGATGCTTTTATTGTTAGCCCATCCAATAGCTACGACTTCTATTTCACTGTTCGATCTCCGTCGATATCTTTTGTAAACACAGTTTTAAAATTCCACAACCTTTCTTCGACTGCGTTTTGTTTTAGTTGTAAACAAAATATAATTGAATGCAGCAATCGAAGAAATCGCTAATGGTCTGAGAACAATGAGAATAAATTGTTTACAAAGGAAACAAACGACTGTATTAGAGTACGTAGTAACATGTCAGGAAACTATAACTGTTCCGAAATGAGCCAAGTATTTGAGCAAAACAAAAGGTGATAAGGAGAGGTAAATAACCTGACCCATTGACGGCGTGACGCCGGCATACCGAGTACACACATGTCGTGTCGCGGGCGCACGTCGCCGCGCCCGCGTTGCGCACTGCACTGCGCCGCTTAACACACGCTCACCAGCTGTTTAACGCCTCGTGCGCCAAGCTGAAAATGTTTTTCAGCGCTGACTACTACTTGCTACCTCACTCTGACGCAGACACTTGAAACACGGCACACAATAACACAGCCAGCTCTAGGCAATCATTATTCAAACTACATATAAATATAATTACACATTATGCTGATCATGTCGTCTTCGAACTTCGTGTCAAGATTAACATACGTATCATTACTATAATTTTAAAGTCTTCATATAGGAGATTTGTTCCACTGATTTCCTATAGATATCCACTTCAACCGTACCTGACACTATTGAATTCAAAATAATTTGGCTGGTTAATTTTATTCAAAATACCGCAACAGCGGTAAGTAAAAAGAGATCGTGTCGCTTATTGTGATGATAATTATTTTAGAAAACAAAAACTAGAAAGCGGTTGGCCGAAGATGACTATCTGTTAATTATTGTCACCAAAATGGCTGCCGTTATTGTGAATGAGTTAAAATGGCGGAGTGACAAATCGTTGGGTTTCATTTCATACGTTCCGTTTGATTGACGCGTGCCAGATACTCAGGTAATGCACCTTAATACATATTTATATATGCGTAGAAAGCGCAAATAAAAACGAGTTCCTTAACATTGAGATTGAGATAATGAATCGATGTTTACGAAGAGCGTGATGCAATTAATGCGTCGAGAAGTCGGCTATTGGTTTAATATTTGTGATTGGAAAATATCGAAATCGTTGAGACAATTTCGAGCCGTTGCAAGAGAGATGATCAAATATTGACCTTTCTCACGACGACGTTGTCGGCTCGTGCTCACACACGTTAGCCTTATTCCTTCCGCATTTCACACAAATAGGTAATAATCGATCGCTTTATAGCGGCGTGTAGGCGCGCCGGGAATACTTCGAGGAAACTTTTAAAATGTAGCGTGTCGTCGAAAAATCGAAGGCTTGGTGTTAATTTCTTTAGTAAACTTGCTAGAACTTGTTTCGTCTGCACAATTGATTTATTTTGTTGATCGTATGTTATTGATCAGGTCAATAGCATGTCAACCTTCCCAAATTCGTCACTATTACAACGCAGAGCGTAATTCACAGAAAAATAATTTGAATTATTTTATAATAGTTAAAATATTATTATTGGGCATTTTTTATGAAGTTAAATTGAAAACTCGACACACTTAAAAAAATAAATGTTTTCCAAAACAAAAATTAAGACTTAACCAGTAAATTTAGGACAATATACCAAAGAAATGTTATTATTAACAAGAATCATTAAAGTATTTAGCAAATCAAAGGTAGGGCGTAAGTGAAAAATGCATAACCAAACATTGACGTCGCGAAAGGCGAAACTGCAAAACTGCATAAAACGTGTATATTTGAGTTGAGCTCGAAATGTTTGCATTATTTGTATTATCCACACGCTGCGTCAACAGCGATGATCTGAGTCGCTGGGGTCTTGTTGACTTGTGACTCATCGTGAGGAAAAATCGCGTATTCGCGAAAATAACGAGCCTTAATAAGGAAAATAACTTATTACTGTTGATTTCCTGTGGGCTTTGTTTGATTCTATCATAAATCATAATGTATCTTTAAACACATAAGTACGAGTAGCTTTTGTGTGAAGTTTCGCCTGTGTCTAAGTGTTATACAAGCCTCTAATTATTGTAGGGTTTTGAGTTATGTAACCCAACTATCTAAATTATTTGATGATTTCTGATGGCATTTGACGCACTGTACCAAATGAACCCATGTTCAATTGTGAAATCAATGAGATAAGTAGATACCTAGATCATGAAAAGTTACCTTTCTGATTTGCTTGGGTCTTGGATAGCTATATATGTATGTATTTATTATAACATATGATGAAAAATTTTCATAATTCAAGTTTCGAACTTAGGTTGGGACCTTCTGGAATGTATACAGACATGAACTTGATACGAGTACATATGGATCCACTGAAAATGTAGCTGTCTAAAATGTCTCGAAAACTGTCTATATTCCAAATAATTTCACACACTATTCCGCCGTAAAATCAATATGAAATGTAGAGAAGACATACAGCAAACAATTTTGAACCTTCCTTACACTATCTTTAGGATCAAAACACAATGAATTATATTCCTGAACTCGTCAATAGCCTGTCCATCTTCGGTGGAATTCTCTGTTCATTGAAACTACATACCAGATTGTAATTTTGTAAATTGTATCTCTAACCTCTTAGATTTAAAGGTGAATTTTAGTTGGTATTACTGGAAAATCTGTATCATTTAAATTTGTCAAACAAGAAATGTCTTTACTATTGACTGTGAAATATCCGATCAATAGAGGTGCCAAACGGATGTGGTTTTCTTAGTATTTGAATAAAAGATGGCCGACTTATGTCTTTCCTTTGTAGTAAACATAGGCTGTAGTCGACGAGCAAATCCATCTATGTATAAAACAAGATAATAACTTAGAACCGATCCATAGTCTTAACTTTGGCATGTAGACAATTGTAATACAAAAATTAATAAATTGTAATCATACATACTCACACCATACTCTCTCTCATTCGCTCGATGTGGGATCAGTAAATTTATTTCCATTCTTCGCCATATCAGCCATATCTTCTTCTTAATTATTACGATCTTCTATCTTAATTATTTGATGTCCTTTCTCCAATCCATATTTTCAGATTCAGTAGTCTTGAAGACTACTCTTGAAACCTTGTAAAAATAGGGCCTGACATATATGTCCACATATGTATGTACGTAGTTATAACAACCTACTGAATTTACATTTTGTGATTGGAGTAAAACCAATTTTAAACAATTAAACATGCCTATTGTTCTTCATCACAATTCAGATGCGTAGTTTTCATAGAATTTCTTAGAAAAATTATTAAAGGTCTGTCTTTAAACTTAGTGACTCACTATTGTACAGTTTTTTGTCAACTTGACTTCATTTACCTCGTACTTTTTATTTAAATGACGATTTTTCGTCGAATCGGATCCATCTAAATTATACATCAGTCATCTAATTTATGCATGCAAATAAATCAATTGGAAATCGGGACAGTGTTTTAGATGTGACATATATAATAAAATATAAACTCTTAGTATTTAACAATATGTAGGCATTTTTTGAATTTACCGAACAATTGACCAACTTATCACTTAATCCCTGGGAATAACATTTTCGTCAACATCTGTTAATTTGTTCCCGTAATATGATGGCACGACCTACGGACACAACATGACCCACAAACAAGTGCATCTAGTTCAAGTTACTCTAAATAGCGTACAAACAAATATTAAGGTAAATAATTATTTAAACAGTTTAAAAGTACATACACCAAATAATGATAATAACTACTATTTAATAGTAAGTATGTACTTTGCCCCAGATATATCAACAATTTTTAGAAATGCATTAAAATTGATTGAGTTATATTAAAATTTAAGATGTTTACTTTAAAACGTGTGTTTTGAAGGAGATGGAAAACCTATGAACAAGGTTATTAATTTCAGTATTAAATGTGGTATTCTGAAAAACTTGAATGAATTGAATACGACAAGAGAAAGCTACTTTTGACTACTTACATCTCGATATAACAACACCCGTAAATTCCATTCCAGAATAATACAAACGTTAGAAAACAAGCTAACAGTTACTGTTGTCATCAAAACAGCAATTAAATCAGCCATAAAACGGAATTAGTTATTAATTTTAGCTATCATACAAAGTCGGAGACAATGGCGGAGCGGGTTAGGCCAGCCGCGGAGTAACCGCCGGTTTAATTGCCTAGGTTTTGTGGCCGCAGTAAACACCAGGAACTAATGTCTAACCGCAGATAGGTCAAGCGAAACGGGGACGCTGTTTACCTCGACGATGTTTTGATTGTTTCTGTTTGTTATCTTCAGCATTTTTGTTCTTCTGAGTAACGTTAAAAACTATGAATATTACATATTTAGTCTAACTTATTTCAACAAAATCCGTATAAGTCCATAAACTATTTGCTATTTGGCCAAATAAACCTTTATTTTTGGTTGGGGCAAAAGCAAACTTTATACAGTTTTTACTGTAAATGGAAAATCAAACTTTGCTGAAGTGTTGAATATCTATAATTAAGTTGTTTTTATGAACGAACTTTTCGTTAAGCTTATGGTAAAAAGAAATAGTTCACATACTTAGAATTTATAATCGATTTTATATACTTAAATAAACAGGGATCGTAAATTTTATTCCCGTTAACTTTATAATTAAGAAAGAAAATATTAGAGCATACAATCAAGTTCAATAAGTAATTCTTCGTATCAAATATCAAAAGGCTATTCGCCCAAAAGCATTTGAATATAAATTAATGATGTCAGAGTACAGATACGCGACATTTCGAGTACTCGCTCTAGCCAATGATTGATAATCGATACGATCATATCGATGCTCAAGTGATTTATGTTAACAGAGAATCGAACACGGCGTTTGGAATACCGTTTTGTCCATATTAATTTAGACGGATTGCATTGTATCGATGTGAAGTGTGATCTTTAATATCGATTTATTGTTGTAGCAATACTTAGATAATTAAGATATTTTTGAAATGAGACTGGACGTAAATAATTCCAATTTGTTTTTATCTAAAGCGTGCATTTGAAAGCGAAGAAATTGTAAAAACAAAAATTTATAAACAAACTAAAATGCTGTGAAATAGTTAAATATTAATATTAAATAATTTGTTCATCAATCTTCGGAATTTCAAAGAAATTAATGTCCCCAAAACATCATTTTTAACAAAAGACAAAACGTTAAGTGATGTTTTCCATTACCAAAAATCCACAAAAGTAAACTATCAAAAACAAACAGACCTAAAATCAATACAAACCCTTTCCGATAGCTCGAAGCCACGGCCATTTAAATTCAACAAATAAAAAAAATAAAAAGCCACGTAATCGAAGACGACCGATCTGTCAACCATCATTGTATTATAATAATAGCATCAACCTACGTCCGATATGAATAAATCATTATATCTAACCAGATCTTTCAAAATATTTATTATAAGATTTATATGATATATATTGAAATAGATTTCCTACCTACCTAAATATAATATTTAGTGTATTGTAAGTACATAGCTATTTTCAAGTATCAACTATAAAGAATCAATTTACTTAGCAGACAATTTTACGTTTATTTTTACTTCATTTAAATGGATTACGTGAAAAGAAAAATTATTTTTATTTCAATATCCAATCCTTTTAATTTGTATAAATGAGATTTATATAGCTATTTATTTCTATTTAATATCCAGAAGTGACAAACATAAAATAACAAGGCACTGGCCACACTGTCATTTCCGAATTAAGTGCCGCACCCCGCTGCACGGGCGCATCCCATTTACAAACAATACACCATGACACCGCTTACATTCGCATCCTATTCATCTCATCCTGATACCTCTTATAAACTAAAACTCATCTTGCTATATTAAATATTACTCGTCCCAATCAGATAATACTACAGCATCGAACATTATAATTGATGATTAAATTCAAATGGTATGACATGAAAGTAAGATCGTGCTTTAAGAATACCTTGCTCGCATACCTCAAATAATTGATAAATCAATGCAGTTCTCAACACGAGGGGCACTAAATCAAAAAGAGTAAGCGAGGCCCATCAAAACATTTTGACGTCTTAGAGAAACATACCTGATATTAAACTGTTCTCGCTAGATGGCGCGATAAGTAGCTGTCAAACTGACCTGTCATTAGTTTATTAATGGCCACTGACCGCCATATTGATAGATTAAAAGGTTATTTAAGTTTTATTATAAACTCGTCTCGGTAAGTCGGCTTAATTTAAAAATATATATTAGATACGGTTAATGAAGTGACCGATATGCGTAAAATTACCTATATTATATAGCGGTATAGTGAAAACAATGAAGCATTTAGGATTAACTGACAGTTGTATTATCTATGACAGTGGATAGATTTATGTAAAACTCAATGAGAAGTGTCAACTGTATTTTGTTTATATAATACGAAGTTTAATTAAACGAACTACTATAAATAAATGTTCTAATTAAATCCGACGTCATTGAAATGTCACAACGTGTATGTTTATAAGTTACGGAATACAATGGGTCGCCCACTCGTCGTCTGGAGTGGAGATGCGCATCCTCCCGCAATTTGAAACAATTTGCATTTCCACAACTGCGTTTCCCTTTCTAAAAATAACGCTACTCCAATTTGATTCGACGTTTACAAAAAACGAACAAACCAGCACCATTTAACACTTTCGCTATTATCCTTCTATGTTCGAAAGAGTTTTGTACAAAGTCGTTTTTTAATTATAATCGAATGTGTTCGTTATTGCTAAACAATACGGTTGATTTTGGTTCATGGTTGTTAAAGTTTTAAGTCGTTCTGCTGATCTTTGAAAAATGCATCGGACCACACACGGTCGCAAGTCAACAGTGGGCCCTAGAACAACACTATATCACTTAGTATACTTTACAGGTAAACTAGTAGCGTTTGAAGGCACGTCACATGAATTGATATACGTTTACATTGACACCGGATGTGATTTGTGATGACCAATCGAAAGTATTGGACAAATATTGATTGGGGTTGTTCGAAACATTCTAATTAACTGATACTAAGTTTTAAATACAGTTCTGTCAAACAAGCTAGTTTTCCTGATATAAGAGGTGTTCTGCCTTAAGTGTTCAGTTTTCCTCCAATCATGAATTATGAAGGTTTTCGCGTATGAAAATTTTTACCAATATTACCCATAATATCAGAATATAAATATCTGAAGTGAGATTACAACGAATCTTAAGATATTTATTTAATATTTTTACCTCCAGACTGCGTGGGTACAAGTTGTCGGTAGCCGACAACCTACGTCCTCTATAACTCACCCAAATTTACATTTTTATTATGTCTACCATCGTCGACTAATAAGTGGAGAAGTGCGAAAGCTTATTTGAGGTCGGATTGTAAAGTTAAATGGGAATTTACGAGATCTTCCAGCAATAATTGTAGAATCAATAATAATACAAAATAGAATGAGTAAGTTCATTAGAGGTTACCTTTAAAAAAACAATGGTAATCGAATTATTGATAATCGAATCAATTGTGTCTGAATGAACTATCGTGAAGAAGTAGATATTAAATAATAATGAGTAAGAGTAAATAAACTTAACATATTTGTATAAAATGTTGCATCTAAATTCTAATATGATATCCAATTTAATATGAGACGGAGACTTTCTTGTTAATTAATGGAATACTCTACAATAAGCAAAACGAAATTAAAAATAATAAAAGTTAAACTACATTAAGTTGATGGAGTGCATAGAGGCAACAAAGTTCATTTAACGACAGGCCTGCACAGGCATCGAACTTGCGACTTGCTAATGCGGGGTAAGCGACAGGAAGGGGCGGGGTCGGGAACATTAGCGGGAGTTCGCCGAATCGACT
>JADGIL010060653.1:4088-20949 GCA_020352625.1 Cactoblastis cactorum
TCTATGGGCGGCGGTGACACTTAACATCTCGTGACCCGCTTGCTCGTTTGCCTCCCTCTGACATTAAAAAAAATCTATAAGTCTGCTTTTTAATATTGATAATATGACATCAAGGTTAGAAAGATTCATTTTAAATACATAGAATCTCAAACCTAAATGATGAAGTTTTTCTGTAAAGCGTACCACATTTTGGTTTTGTAATAGTTTAATGACTTACTTACTTATCCCAGCATTATCCCGGTTGCATTTTGGTGAAGTTACTGGTTTTTACACAGAGCGACTACCATTTGACCTCTGCAACCCAAAGGGTAAAACAAAACCAATCCTAGGATATGCTTGGCTTATACAAACGTTAGATGGCGTTCAGGACCCGCAGCCTTAACGTGCTTTCCAAAACACGTATTCATCCTTCTTTTCGGATAATCAGATGATTCAAGCCTGCAATATCACAAAGTTACCTCCACTGGGATGCGAACCCTCGACCTCCGGATCACATCATCTATAAAAGAGTAAAAAAATTTTGTCTGTACATTTATTATTTTTGACTGAAATGGACAGAGAGACACTTAAAAAGAATAATAGAAAGCAAAAAAAATTGTTTTTAATGTTTTGTCTGTCTGTATGATCACGCTAATCTCCAAAAGTACTGAACCAATTTACTTAAAACTTTCAGCAGTTGCTTTGTTTTAACTCAGAAAAGCATTTAAAGGTTGTTTCATCAAAATCGGTTCATTAAAAAATAAAGGTGTGGTCATTTGAATAATTTCTCAAGCTAATCTGAAAGTGCTGAATCGATTTACTTAAAACCTTTCACCATTTGCTTTTTTTTTACTGAGAAAAGGATTTAAAGTTTGTTTCATTAAAAGTTATCGTCATATGAATGAACTCAAGGCATAATTACCATTAATTCTTCAAGAATCCGCTAGATGGCGCTTTTTCATCTTATTAATTTGTAATATGATTTGAATATTGATTTATTTCACATTATTATTTACATCATCATTATATACCTATACATTGAATTTGAAATTTACGCGGACAAAGTCGCGGGTATCAGCTAGTTGTAATAGTAAAATAATAATGCAATAATTACAAAAAGGCCGTAAATTGTAAAATTTTGATTCCAGTCTGTGACAATAACTAAAAGAACAATGGTTTTGATTTCGCATATGAAATAAAAATATTGCGTATACTTAATGTGTTGCAATAGGTTTCAGGAGCACGCGCATATTACACCATCTCCATTAGAGTATGCATCTTGAATTAAGATTTGTTATAGTCCGCCGTATATGTATATGCAACAACATATGTATGTATATACAAATCACAGGTTGAGTTAACCCCAAAGAAAATCCGATACTTGTGTTATGGAATATTCACTCAAGGATACTATATTTTACAGTAAAATACACATATAAATTAATATCGAAGACCCAGGCCGATCAGAAAAGGATATTTTTCTTGTAGTCCTGAGTACCAGCACGTTAATCATTATTTAAGTGTAAGGTACTAATATTATAATTTCAAAAGTGTGTCTTTTCACGTCAAAACAGAACAACCAAAGGCCTGGGGTATAAACATATGCTACTTTTTGTCTCTTTCTATGTCTCCCCGAATTTGACGCAAACGAAATCGCTGGAAAAACCTAGTAAAGTAATATTTTGTGGCACAGTACAAATGGAACGAGGAAAAAGACGTGTGGTGGCACGAGCTGGTGGAAGGGCAGTCCACGATCTGCCCGCCCGAATGGATGGCCGCCGAAGACCCGCTCTTCATGCTTTATACCAGGTTTGAGTTTATTTTTTGTCGTTACCTGTATGGCAGCGGTGATCTATACTCATATTATAAAGAAGTACAGTTTGTACCTTTAATTGTTTGTTTGTAACGGCTAATCTTCGGAATACTGAACCGATCATGAAAATTCTTTCAAAGCTAAACTATTATAGGCTATATTCTAACGCCCAGCGAAGTGGGCACAGGTCGGCTAGTTAAGTATACATGTGAAAGTCAGTTGCAGCCTGTCTGTTGCGCTTTTACGATTAAACTGTTTTTGATGAAATGTGTATCTAATGGAAATAATTTTGGACCCGGGTTTTCGAAGATTAGCCCTTACAAACAAACAAATTTAGAAATTTTACCTCTTTATAATATTAATATAGATAATAATGTACTGAAGACTAAGACTAAGAGTAGACAGCTACTTAATGAAAATTGTCATAGCTGTCTATTTTATGTAAGAGGGAGACAAACGAGCAGGCGGGTCATGTGTTGTTGAGTGATTACCGCCGCCCATAGAGCATTGTCTAAAAGAAGAAGAAGCCTATAAAAGAAGCCTATACTTAAATAAGAAAGAAATTAGGCCTCCGGCTCTCCCACTCACCGGACGGAGACTTTACGCTTATTACTAAGTATTACTTTGCGGTAGTGTTTAATTATAGCTGTTGATTCGACAGTGGATCCACTGGGAAGCCTAAGGGTGTGTTACACACTACGGCGGGTTATATGGTGTATGCGACGGCAACGTTCCGGTATGTGTTTGACTACGGCGACAAGGACATTTTCTGGTGCACTGCCGACGTTGGTTGGATTACCGGCCACACCTACGTGGTCTACTCCCCTTTGGCCAACGCCGCTACTTCTGTTATAGTAAGTAGAAAGTAGTCTCATTCGTTTTATTTTCGTTAACTAGCTTATGCCCACGACGTCGTCTGCACGAAACTATTATTGTCAATATCTCAGGTTTTAAGTGGCGTATCAAGATGAAACAAACGCATGCGTAATACAACAGTGAAAACCGCATCTAAATCCATTCAATAGTATTTGCATGATGCGCTACAAACATACAGATAGAAAAATATAGCTAAAACAATAAAAAAATATTTATGAATGGGAAATAAGAACAAGAACGATGAAAATAGCTTTATTTGAGGAATGTACGCATTCTTATTTCTCAATATTCTCATAGTATTATCGTTTTCAGAGCTTGCTGGCTCCCGTAATTGAAAAACGCGCAACTTTATTCAAAGTGCCACACTATTTTGTAAACAAATTACGAAATAGTGGGACACCGAAATCCAAATTTTCTAAATCACTTGTCATCTTTATTGATAAGACGGTTTGAATCATATAAGTAGTTTGTCAATTTGATATAGGTAATCATCTCGTTAGATCGTTTTTATTTGACCTTTGAATGACGATGAACATTTGATATCAGTGAATACATTGTGTTTCATTGAATAAACGCTACCGACGAACTCTGTCAATCATACTTTTACTTTAAAAAATATATATTTTGTTAAGTATATTACTGTTCATTGGAGATAAATAATAATTTATTTCCTACCACAATTTAAACACATTATCGATTAACCTTTGACTTTATATTTATAAATAAATCAGGTAAATTGACTAGGCTAGGAAATTCTTGAACAAAACTTATTATGTATGCCATTTAAATGATCAATTTAAATGTTGAATGGTGCCGCCTTTGGGCACGTTGCCATGGTGCAATATCCTCGAGGGTCTATAAAATATATGACCCTATATCCAAGTAGATCAGTTACATTCACTTCTTCACTTAAATTTTCGAAATTACTAAAAGTTACTAAAAACTGAGTATGTTGGGCTAAGCTCATTAAGTATACCCTTAGGGTAGTACGTTGCCACGATATTTTATTTTGTAAATAAATGTGTATTAAGTTCCGATACATGCACAATATTGTACAATGCACATATCTATATTTTTTTTTCATATAAGTAGTAGAAGTATATAAAAATTTAGTGTCACCGAGTTAGTTAACATACTCTTCCGGAACGGCTGAAACGATTTAAATTAAATTTTATAAACATATATTTGGTAGGTCTGATTATAGGTTCTTATTTTTAATCCCCCTAAGTGATAAGAAGAGAATATAATAAAATTTAGTGATATAAAACACAAGTACAAAAATAAATGGAATGGAAACAAATGAACATTTGTGTGTCCATATCAAAAGGCTTCCTCTCAGCATAGTGTTGTGGTGAGGCCACAACGCTGGTCTTCCGAGGGTACCATTATAAAACAAAAGAACTGCCTAATTATTATTTTTTGACAAATTTTTTATTTTGATTTTTGTAAGATGCCGCCTTAGAAAAAATCACACAACCCTTAATATTTTTCAATCTATCATCAACCCCTATAAGTATTGGTTAATATGCATTATTATATCTTATAATGTAGTCCGGCGAAGCGGGCTGGGTGTGGTACCTAGTATAATATATAAAAAAAAACTAGGTAATATGATAACTTTGTTTGAAATACAATATTATATAAGCTAGAGATCGAATAGAATTGCCCTGGCCAAGATTTACGTACGCGTTCTATTTACATGACTTACACGTTCAATGTCAAGACAGGTCACATTCACATCTGATTGGCTGGTAAAAGTTTATAAGTAATTCTAACAACAATATCTATTGTTATGGACAATAAAATGATTCTTTATTTGAGTTAACCATATTAGTGTTGCTCGTTTCAAAAATAGTCCTTTCTGTTCGCGGTTGCTAATCAGTTTATTGTGACAGTTTACTGTGCACGTTAGTAATTTCAATGTACATTATGCACTTCCGATCTTGTTTTATAATCGCAAAAACGAGGGGTGTTCTGTGTATTTGAGTTGTCTCGTAGCTGCTGATTTGAGAGATTTTTGTTTTAATAGCTATTTCTTATGTTTGATAAAATCGATCTACCCAGATTATTAAAACGACATTTATCGGAAAACATCCTTGAAAATAAGTTAGATACTTCAAAATTAATAAGGTAGGGTAGGATACCTACAAGTTAAAAATTAACGGATATTTATTTTAAAGAACTTATACTAAAAATAAAAAGGAAAATAGTTTAAACTTAAACAAAAATCTAATAGAAGTTAAATAACTAATTAAATCGTAAGAACCTTATTAAATTGTACAGTTCTAGCAAAAAATATTTTTTGCTAGAACTGTACGCTCTAGCAAAAAATATTTTTCCGCATTTAACAGTTCGAGGGCACCCCGTTCTACCCCGACAACGACCGCTACTGGTCACTAGTGGACAAGTACAAAGTGACTCAGTTCTACACCGCGCCCACCGCCATCCGCGCGCTCACCAAATGCGGAGATGACTACGTTAAAATGTAAGTTTTACGTTGTCCCCAAGCTTCAATTACATGTATGCGGGGCCAAATTCTTTTTTTACTTGGGAGTTAGGTTAAGTACAGTTCGGGTACTATTTTATATCCTGCCAACGATAAATAACTGGTGGGCTAATACATCGAGAAGTTATAGCCAGCGGCGGCGCTCAACCACTCGGTCACCAATTGCAGAGTACAAAATACATTAATTTGTACAAATATCTCCTTTCTTATAAGCTAAATTTCTAACATTCATCACCAACGTTCAAGAATTAAAATAATTACTTGACATGACTTAGTCACTAATTGTTATAATTAGATTATCAATTTTAAGAAAATACTCCGGCCATGACAATCACTTTTGTAAGTCATAATTAGAAACATAATTAAAATCTGACTGTCATAGAGTTAGATTGTATCAGCCATAGCACCATCGCTCAATGCGATCTTAAGTAGTCACTAGGAAATAATCGATAAAATCTGACGACTCGAGATTGACGTTCTATGCTTCCAAGTATTCGAAAAAGATTCAAGAAAGGGAATCAGACTTAACTTTAGAAAAATTAAAATTAACTTAAATATTAGTTAAGTAAGAAAACTTTCTTTAATGGTGCTATCGGTTTCGTAAATACGACATCTAATTCTATTCTTCCCACGCAAATTTATTAATGTCAAATTTATGTATTTTATGAAAGAGGGAGGCAAACGAACAGGCGGATCACGTGATGTTAAGTGATCACCGCCGCCCATAGACACCTGTAACACCCGCGAGATCACAGAAGCGTTGCCGGCTTTAAAAACCCATCCCTAAATTGGAAGTTGGGCCTCCGGCTCTTGACTCTTGGCTGTGACTCACCGGACGGAGCATGGCGGCTGATAGCCGCCACTCAGGGGTCTTCTGTGGGAGTGTTGTACTGCCCCAGACGAGCCGGCCCATTCTGCTGCAGGCTAAAAAAGCATGCAGCAGGCTCATACCACTACGAAACTATATTGACTTGTTTAATCTGCGCAGGTAAACGTATATGATATTCTAGGCTACAAATTAGCAATCCGACATTATTTCTGATTTTTGTTTCAATCAATGTGCCCATTATTCTATGTTAAATGTTTTTTAGTCTAGCGACTATCGACTAGGTACAATTTATTTGAGCTACTTTGCGGTGTATGGATAAATTTTTATATGCATGTTGATAAAAGCGTAAAAAATAGAAGAGAATACACAAGCGTTTCTAAAAATTTCGGACATCGCCCATTGTAGCTAAAATGAAGATACTTACAATTTTTTGGTTCATGCACAGGCATGACTTGAAGAGCCTGCGCGTATTGGGCAGCGTAGGCGAGCCAATCAACCCCGAAGCGTGGCTTTGGTACTACAACTTGGTGGGCAGTGGTCGGTGCTCCATTGCGGATACCTTCTGGCAGACGGAGACGGGTGGCCACGTGCTCACCAGCTTGCCAGGCGCCACTCCCATGAAACCTGGTGCTGCTGTAAGTTGACATAGTTCTCTCTAATATGATAGATTTGTGACTTCATTCTCGTCGAGTTTATGATCTGTACATAAAATAAAATCATTTGTTATTTTTTTTTACATCAGGAGAAAATCATTATTATGAAATAGTTGAAATTGCAATAATTTTTCAACTAACATTTGCAATACGGGAGCAATGTAAATTTCGTAAATAAACCGACATTTTAACGAGACAGTGCAAGATTAACATTGAGTTGTAAGTTGTAATGAAATCAATTTATTATTTTATTTTAAAAGACAAATCACATAGGTTAATATACCAAATAAAACAGTACTTATTATAATTTACTAGCGACTCGCCCTGCCTTTGCACGAATTTAAAAACCTTTGTTGTGAATCACCTATTAAAAAATCTTATCAAAATTAGTTGCGTATTTTTAAAGATCAAAGCAGCAGAAATCGACTTTGTTTTATACAATGTAGTGATAGTCAATAAATTAATTAATAAGCATTTAAAAAAAAGTTTACCTCAGAACTTGTGTCGTTCATAATGTAAGTGCAAATCACATTAAATTTGCATGATACTTATAAAGATGATGTTAATTGTCAGCATTACGTATTTGAGAAACGGTAGGTACGTACGTACATAGACATAGTACGTTAGCCACATTTTAACATACTCATTGCTGGTCCGGTCATAAAACAATAGAAATTCTTTTGCCTTATTACATATACTTCGACGTTGAAACGTTATTACGTTCGAAAACAATAAAATATACTTGAGCACTTGTATTTTGGTGACAGTTATTCAAGTTAAGTAGGTAACTTGAGTTATTTAATACTATGACATACTCGATAAAAGGAGGGTCCGAATACAATTGCAGGGATTTCCATTCTTTGGCGTGGAGCCGAACCTATTAAACGAGAATGGGCAGGAGATCACAGGAGTCGGTGAGGGCTACTTGGTATTCGCGAGGCCGTGGCCCGGCATCATGCGCACGCTCTTCGGAGACCACGACCGTTATGAGAAGGTGTACTTCTCCAAGTTCCCTGGCTACTACTGTACGGGGGATGGTAAGTCTTTACCATTACATTTTATTTCTTAGCCTATTTGGCAAAAGGTAAACGTAAGCCCGCGTTTCTGCTTCCACCGTGACGCAGCTTAAAACAAATCCGTAAAAAACTTTATTTTTTATTTAAGCGAGCGAAGCGATCATATACTATCCCACACTTGCGAGACAATACATTTATGTGACACACATACATAACTTCCCGTTCGCGATTGGTCAAAAAGATGCTGTTTTTTTCATTATAGTGTATATTTATTTATCCACAATCATTTCTTTACATAGTTAAGTACATTAATTACAGCTAAGCCATAATCAAAATTACACAAAATTAATAAAAGGTCTGTGTAAGACTGGTGCTTTAGTTATTGATCCCTTATCATTATTACTTATATCCTTAGCAATATTTTTTTGTAAATTATGATCAGCTCGATCACAAACACTACTTATTATTATTTTATTCTATTTTGACTTGTGTACCTTACTAAGAAATATTATAGAAACAAGAATATTAAATAATTAACCAAACCCCTTTTGGCATAATAGGGACGAAAGCTGCATGAGATTCTTCGTTTGCGTTTACGGCAGTGGTCGTTCCGAAATGCCGGTAGTCTATAGCCTGATAAAAATAAAATATTTATTAAATTCTGACGTGATTAAATAAAACTACTTTTAAAAAAACGACTTCTAATGTGCGTATTGTACAAAAAAACTAAAAAGCATACAATAATAATACCTAATTAGCGTTATTTTCAAAAAATCCTTTTTTTTCCTAACCTCATGAATGAAAATTAATCAAACAAAAAACAAACAGTAATTTCTATACAGTTAATTAATTAAAGTTAATAATTATCCCATAAACTATGTTTTAAGATCTTGTGTAATTGTTTGCTAACCCCAATAAATAAAATAAAATAAAACTATCTTAACCCGTAAGTAATTTTTTTTTTTTTATCAGAGGGAGGCAAACGAGCAAGCAGGTCACGAGATGTTAAGTGATCACCGCCGCCAATAGACAACTGCATCGCCCGCGGGGTTACAGAAGCATTGCCGGCTTATAAAAACCTCCGCCCTCCCCATTTGGGGAGGGCAGAGAAATTGGGCCTCCGGCTCTTCCACTCACCGGTTGGAGCAAAAATTTGCCTGAAAAGCTGTTATTTTTTACTTACATGGGATTAATTTTTGATAGGTAGTTGGCAACCTTAACTAAACCAAATGTTGTTATGCAATTGGCTAACTATTTTAAAACGATGTACACTTCGGAACATCAGAAGTATTCGTTACTGATTTAACCGAGTGTAGGTAACGGTCATAATTGTACCTACTTGCATCTCAAATTAGCAGTGTGGGTCGACGACCCCGCTCATGGCCGTGCTTAAATAATGACTACCGAACGCGTTGACTGGACATGTCCGACACCCTTACTAGACCTCACGCGGTAAAATAATGGACTATTGCTGCCACAGATCACACAGATCTTCAATTTAAACATTTACTATAAGATTTAATAGTTGTGTTAGTGCCACAATATTTATATTTAATAAGTAGTGTGGACGGGTCAAATCCTCCGGGGAAATGTACCACATTTACAGAAAATCGATTTTTGAGTAGTATCTTATACTTACTGCTGTCATCTATATCTCATAAGATGGGCCGCGTGTCAGATTGCCTGTGTAGATGTATACAATTTTTTATTTTTCTTACAAAGAGACCAGACAGTATTTATTTATGTACGTAGATATCGTGTAAGTAGTGTTAACATTTCCATCAATTTCTTAAAAGAATATTGGTCATTTTAAAACCATATTGTTATGCATAAAATATGTCCCATTTAAAAATATCTATGTAAATATCACGTCTGTTATTAATTTATCCAGTTCTTACATAAGGGACCTTCTGTCTTATGTAAGTGTTTACGTCATTAGCCAAGCTAAGAACATCCTAACCAAAAAAAATTCATGTAAAAATGTTGTTAAGACGAGTCTAAGTAGCTTACCCTATGAAAAAATTATTAGATCTAGAGTAAAGCCAAGCTCTAAAGACTACACCTTAATCAAAATATATGAGAAAGTGATCAGATCTCATGTAGAGCCAAGATTCTTCATCGATCCGCTCTAACTTCGCCAGGTCTCACTTCACAAACTCTACATTTAAAATTGTGTGGCTTGGCCGATTTCTTTCACACACAATGAACGAATGCCTATAAAATCTTCTTGATGGTAGCGTAGATATAAAATAATTGTATCAATACGTAGAATACTAATATAATCAAAAATATTATGTATTGATTATAATTTTTATTGCATTTTCGAAATTTTGTCACCGATATTTGAAAGCGTTGCCATTAAATTTTGTCAAGTACTTTGTATGTATTGATTATAATTTTCATTGCATTTTCGAAATTTTGTCACCGATATTTGAAATCGTTGCCATTAAATTTTGTCAAGTACTTTGTATATTTCTACTAGTTTTTATTATTTTTAAGCTTTTGTTAAATCTGTTGATATATATAGTACTTGAAATGAAAAATAATAAAATGAAACTTATTTACAGACCTATATTTCCTTTTTAGGCGCTAGGAGAGACGAAGATGGTTTCCTCTGGGTGACGGGGCGCATTGACGACATGCTCAACGTGTCCGGGCACCTGATGTCCACCGCCGAGGTGGAGGGTGTGCTGACGGAGGAGCCGCGTGTCTCCGAGGCCGCGGTGGTCTCCAAGCCACACCCTATCAAGGGCGAGTCCCTATACTGTTTCGTCATCCTGAATGACGGTGCGAAATTCGACGCGGATCTTGTTAACAGTCTAAAGAAACTCGTTAGGGAAAGGATCGGGGCTTTCGCCACTCCGGACGTGATCCAGTATGCCCCCGGTCTGCCTAAGACCAGGTCGGGGAAGATCATGAGGCGCGTGCTCCGTAAAGTGGCGCTGGGTGACCACGACATCGGAGACACCTCCACTCTGGCAGACCCTGCTGTCGTTGACGAATTATTCAAAAATAGGCCCTAAATCATTCATCTAAACATTCATGTTTATATTTTTATTTTCCCCTCTGAACCAACAAGATCCATTCGCTTCCATACAGTAGACGGCGTGTGACGCGTACCGCCAAAATCACAACATTTCATTGGTTTTAATTTTATCAAAATACATATTTATATAATAAATCTTATATTGCTTCTATATATAACAAATTAGATCTACATGTTAAAAAAACTATTGTTAAATATATTTGTTTGAATACTTAGTCGCCTATATATTGATACTAGTTGAACTTTATATTGTTTTAAGTTAAAAAAATTTAGCATTGATATGACTTGGCTATGCAAAATCTCGTTAATTAATTTTAAAGTAAATTGTGTTGAGATATTAAATATAATCTACATTAGCGTGTTATTTATTGAATTAATAATGAGCGAGCATACATGTAATTTATAGAAATTTGGTTTGAATAAATATTGGGTCGACGTTGATGTGGCCAAAATTTGGAGAAAACGGACTAAGCAATGTGTGGTCTTATATTTTGTTGAATTATTTTAGATGTTAGTTGATGTTGGACATCAAAATTTTAAAATAGGTTTTTATTTATCATTCCAATTACTAGTACCTACTATCTTGATATTTTTACAGATAGTATAGGTGTTATTCCTTTTAGAACTGTAGCTTTGTGTTGTTATACGAAGTGCGTATGTTGTCGTTATTATAATTACAATTTCATTTGGTTGTGATTATGACTCGGGTTTGGTTTCAGTTTTAGCGCACATTTCGAATATGCTACAACATACATTTTTTGTCCGCGATAGAAAATTATATCTTTAGAATAAATATTAATGCTATGAGAGATTTGTTGTATATGGAGTTAAATGTAGTACATATATAAACGTACCATAATGTATGTATGTATATGCCGATACTAAACCTTCGGTAATAGAGGTATTATCGTAGGTTTAGTATATCTACGATATACTTTCGGCCATCAAAATGTCTATACTTCTAGTACTGCAACTAGGATTTAACATAACAATTGAAGTATATACGTGCTAGAATTAAGCTGAGCTTACTGTTGTCTACGTCTGCTATGTCACGAATATATGTATATCAAATGCACTTATTTGTTTAGCACAATTAAACTGTGTTAGAAATGTTCTAAGTTCATTAGATGTAAGCAAAGTTATTATTATATATATTGTAGCAGATGATCTAATGGACTATGTTCATGATTGAACAATCTTGTCCTTAGAAGAGGTCTGATTATTAGGTCTGAATGTATACTTTGTAAAATCTTCTAGATTTTATCGTCTTATGAATTTTGGCTTATTTAAATGGTAAGATGAAAGCACCTATGGTGACACCTAAAGCGCCAAAATGCACCTATGCCTATTATAAATTATCTTATTTTAGACATATATCTAAACAAAAGCAGATAGTCTCAGATACGTATGCTTTTGATACTACCTAAGTCATCTCCATCTGCTTATTGTATTAAACATACTCTCTATCAAACTTATTATAGGAATTGTATTTTTTCCATAAAAACATGTTTTTGACTCTTGTTACTTATAATTAAATTACTAAAAACTAAACTTTTTAGGCCGGACAATCTCACCAACTTCTTTATCGGGTGATTGTAATTAAAATCAAAAAATGTAATTATTCATTCAGATGAAAAAAAATTCGCCAAGCAAACTCAGCTGGAAAAACTAGATTGAAATATTAACGACGCGATTTTTAGATTTTACGAAGCATAAAATAATTCAGGTCACTTGCTGTTAAATTCTTTTTTGTTTTTAGAATCTTATACATATGTGTACGTAAGATAACGAATATTTATTCTATAAGCACACTGTACTGACTTATTTTTATGCGGGAATGCTTCATTATGGTATACCTAATGTTGGAAGGTATATAAGTTAAATAATATTTGACTGTACAATTTATTTTTTTGCAAAGTGCAATCTATTTTTACTTTTAATTATTTTGATATATTTTTATCGCACCGGCTTAATATTTTGTCACAAACTAACTTCTAACAAAACTGCCGAAAAGGTAAAGTTTGAATAAATTAAATAATAAAAATCTATCTAAGATTTAGTTTTTTTTCAATGTAGGGTGATGGATATTTTCTGTAACACTTTGTTTCTTGCACTTTATGAATATACACCTTTAAACGAAAATAATGTTTCTGCAACGACACCTTTGAAATATTTTTATTTCAGAACAACTTAGTTACTGATAAAATAAGCTATACGTAGGTAAATCTGTATTTATGATATCAAAAATTATATATTATATATATGTAATAGTTTTGACCGAGGACGCTAGCGCGGCAGCGGCCGGAGGCAAACTACGTGCATCACCAGCAATAACAAAAAAATAAGATTAAATTATTACTTAAATGTCTACATATTTATATTTTATTTTTATTAATTGATTTATATATATATATATATATATACATATATGCTAAGAACTTTATGTGAAAATGAAAATATATATTTATGATATATGTCAAAGGCAATGGAGACACGAATTTCGCTACTGTCCTTGCTTATTTAATAAATGTTTCTACAGTTATAAAATCGTAGATCCATAAGCCACAAATACCCTACGAAGCAATTGTCACACATGGCGTGGAACATTTGCGCAATGTTTCGCAACATGCCGGAACTTTTCCGGAACATTCTAGAATCAATATTTATTTATACATATATTGTATTTGTGGTTAAATATTGCATGTCTGTTTATTTATTGTATGGTATATAATGTTTTATTTTAAACAGTGTTTAATTTTCGATTGTTATTTTTATACTAGGTGTTTGAAAATTTATATAAACTAGTATTATACAACGTTAATTGCTTAGCAGGTATTGAATAGATGACAATTTCTGTAAAAACTACTTACTTACCTATATGAAAATAAATGTTTTTCATTTTATAAAGATAGGTAAGTATATGTTTCTCCTAAAGGGGTTACATGCAAAATATACATATATTTAGACAGCTTTTATGCTTAACTCAAGAAATATATTACACATATACATACCTTACCTATAATTTATTTACCTATTCAGAACCTCTTAATAACTAATAAGAAACGATTTTAAAACGCATCACCTGAGTAGATAGTACTGCTAGAGAATCTAAAAGGTTTTATATAATCTAATCTTGTTTTAGGTATACGGCCATATTGGTAGAGGAAAATGGTTACTTTTAACATATTACGTAGTTTTAAACTTAAAGCATATACCTAAGCTTGGTCAGCGCAAAATCGCTCTTGCGATCGATAACACTGCATACTTTACCTTGATTGTTGTAAAAAGATAATATGTGATGCTTGCCAATAATATTACATATCTGCTAATAAACGGAAACTTTATAAACACTCGTGCATATGTATGTCCATCTGTTCTCTGACCTTTACATCTAGTCTTTCTGTATTTTATAGCTACAATCAAGAGGGAAGTTACGGCGGGGTTCAGCTAGTCTTAGATTAAATTTGCCAAATTTTAGATTGAGGCACATTTACTTGTAGATATGTATTTTATGTAATTCTAAATAATGTCAGTATCCAATATACTTTGGCTACGCTTATCTAACTAGCCTTAAACGTTATTATTAATAGAATTTTAGAAAATTCAGAATGTTTCCAAGACATGTGACATAAATACATAGGTATATTATATATACATATGTTAATTCTGTGAGTTTGAGATTTTTTTTGTAGACGCATTTACGTTGCACCTAGAATTTAGGTCAAAATAGCAGATTGAGTGAGCTTGTAACAAAAACATATGAACCTACAAATAAAATATAAATATTTTTGAGAATAACGTGCAGCTAGTTATGCAAAAAAGAAAAAAGGTTATTAAGTTTCCTTGTATATCTCTATCACGCCGAATCATTAACAATTGTGGTACATCTACTATATGTATGCTTAATAAATAAAAAATAATGAAGGAATGGTACAAGACTTCGTAACTTGATAATATCTTATCGAGAATATTCAATTCTTATTATCTCACAACATATGGCTCTTTGCGAGAACAACAAGAGCAATTGCGCCTACCTAAGTAAACACATAATATATGTCTATTCAGAAGACACCTTCTGAAGACACAGAAGTTGGAATTGAAATATTTGTGTTTGTTAATGCACTTTTATATATTATTATTTTTGAATTAAACTGATGTTTCATGGAAATTAATGTTGTTAAATCGTCAGCAGATCAATACGACTTATCAAATTAGAAAACAATGAAATAATAAGTTTTCTTACTTGATTTGTTTCCTAACTTAGTAATTTTATATATACAGCCTTGTTTAAAAAACTGTAAAACGTTATCAGGAAAATTTTAATAATCTGTAAATTATATAACTTTCGCTTTTATCATATTTAGTTAAGTAAATTACTCGTATAGATATGTGTGGTATATAAATATAATTGTCACCGTTAAAGCAACACTAGTGTATAAGAAAGTTAAATAAATGACAGACTTTAACAGTCTAGTAAAGTAAGACTTCTGTTATTATTCAATCTAAGCGAAATGTGAATTATTAAATGTGCAGTCTCGTACTTAAAGAGTATACCTATAAAATGTGTTAAACATAGACATTATCTCGATTTATTTTAATGGTGTTAAGGTAGCAAGTAGTAGGTATATCTACTAGCCATGCACTAAATGTTTTACTTAACAGAAATATTGGCACTAATAATGTGTATACCCATTATTTATAGTCGGTAAGGGATTGTGATTGTATGTCGAACCGAACATATCATTAAACGTGATTAAATTATGATTATATTAAATTGGTTGTTCTGATTGTAACTATTATTCAATATTCTCACATTTGAAACCTGATAATTAACTATTTTACAATAATTCAAAATCTTCCTGACACTACATATCTACCTACAATCACCCACAACAAGAAAACTGCTAGGTAGAATACACATTTTTGTACCAAATGTGCGAACGTCACAGTATGTAATAAGTACTTAGTGCTAGTTAGTAGTAAGTTCACTAATCCCATATTTTTTCGCATAGATTACTTATTAATTTTCACTTTCTATTATTTAGGAACACTTAAAAAACACCACAACCACCAATCTTGAAGTGGGTACCCAGAATGAAGGCGATTTATTTGAGGTACTAATTTTTTTGCTTAAAGTTAATGGTATTACATTAAACAAACCCTTCCTGCTAGGTACACTTAATGTTTAGTACTAATTAAAAACATTTAAGCTATTGAATATTTCTACTACTTAATTCATCTAGAGGACCTCAATATTAGGTTGTTGTATAACGTTGCATGCACGAGAGAAAGGGAGTAAAATGAAAGTTTCCTTAGTTTGGATAACATTTATTAAAATTAATAGAATTTGAAACAAAAATTATCATTACAAAGTCCATACGTAAGCTTAGATCTTTAAAACTATGATTTACAAGCAAAGTTTTGAAACAGGTGCGTAGCCGGGGCGGGTCGTTAATTAAATATAGAATTATGTTTTTAATGGATCCCTGAGAAACATTATTTACAAGCAATAATATAATTATGTTCTTATTACATAAGATGATAGAGAGAGGAGGGAGATCTTAGACAAAGTCATACGAGTCATATATGTACATATACGAGGAAATTTAAGATGAAATGAGACCACTAGTAACACCAGGCAAGCGCTCCGCTTTATATTTGAATATCATTCGACAATGGCCTAAAGAAAGTTTAATTCTAAATTAGGTCAACTGAAAATTCAAGCTCATCGCTTAAAAATAAATGAGAACTGTCGTCTCTAAAAGCGACGGATTAACACTAGGCAATGAAAAATAATTGCACAAATGTTACCCAATTTTTAAAACAATATTATAAAAGTCAATAATTTCCGAGATTCATCACTATAAAATTCATTTCCAAACGGACCGTTAAATAATTCTTAACAATATGACTAGTGATTTACTTGGGTTTTTATTTGGTTTTCAGTTTCTTAGCAGGCTGGGGAGCACTCGGGGCCGTCTTGAAGTACAGAGCGTAGAATACGCTGAAAGCTACCACCACGATTGTTGATATAATGGCTATATACTCCACACGATTTCTGAAATTCATTTTTTATAGTCTTAAGATTAAGTAAAAACAAATCTCATTCAATTTGTAATAGACCTGTAGCAAACCATATGTAT
>JADGIL010060707.1:0-12628 GCA_020352625.1 Cactoblastis cactorum
ACGAGATCTAGTAAGTAGTTTTTTTTTATACGTCTAAATCGTAAACCGGAATTTACCTTTCATTCAACCAACGCAAATATGAAAATATCAAATACTTATCAATAACATATTTCTTAAAACATAAATCAACAAAAACTTTTATGTTATGTTACTTGCTGCTACGGAACCCTTAATGGGCGAGTCCGACTCGCACTTGGCCGCTTTTTATTTTGTGCCTAATTTTATAATCTTAACAACTTAACTTTTAACCGGTACAGGTCAAGTCGCAACCAATTAAGATAGCAGTTCTTTCACCCTGTCCAGTATCGACAGAGGGGCATCAATCTGCAATCCTACAACTTCAACTTAATAAAAACTTTCCCGGCTCCCATCCACAGCCAATCCTCGAATACCTCTTCAATACTGAACTTTTAAACTTTGTTAACTGGAAGGATTTTGATTCAATCTCAAACTTTTCCTTAACTTTCGGTGCTGTACTAATACTTTTAATTTAAAACGCTAGTAAGTAGTTCCAGTTTTAATTTAGACTATGCTTATCATAATTACGTATACACATATTGAGGATCATTTTCAGGTTAAACTCAAAAACTGCAGGATAGTTTAAGTGGTGGTGTTTTAAATAAATAAAAATAGGATACTATAAGTATTTATTAATTTCTAAGCACTATTTGATTTTATTAAGATATTTCTTTTGTTATATTTATATGTTTTTAAGTTTAGTTTGCGTTTTATTTTATCATGTAATGCCAAGTAAATAAAAATATAAAAGAATGGTCGTTAAATGTTACTATAATAAGAAATAAATAATAAAAGCTTAAAAACACTGGCTTTCAGATCCAATGGTGCTTTCCAAATGTTCAGTATCAAAATGAATAAGAGGAAACGGAGAGGTAGAAAAATACAGTGAAAAGCTCATCAGCCAGGTGGTGGACGGCAGTGAAATGAAAAATTGAAGCGAACTCGACGAAACCCGCTATGTCGAATGTTTTTAATGTTTGTATTAATTTTTTTCAATGAAAGAGTCAGAGCATTTTTATGGTAAGTACTTCAAAAATAAAACTAGAACACCTTTATTAACATTTAAGTAAGTATACTGTAAAATTTAAAATCTTCAAGTCAACTAATATAACTTATACCAATTATTTAATGTACATAAACTAAAGAAGAAATAAAAAAAATCATCGATTTAAGGGTCATAATTCCACTTGCGTACCTACGTTAAACTCGTAAATTATTTCTTTATAACAACTTGTATAGATATTTTTTGATACACAGACTTGTATACAAAAATGACATTCCATCTGTAAGACTTCGCTACGTGGACGTCATAAACAGAAAAAGGCAGTACAAAATTATAAATAAGACTGACTAACGTATTGCGGTTGTTCCCTGAATGCCACAGTTTATCCAGATAATGCATGTTTCTTGTAGCAGGTGACGCTTCCCACGGAACGCCATATTAAAGACTCGTCGAGGGCTTTCCTATCATGTTAAATATTAATTTGATGCCGGACTGCGTATAAGAGGAAATTACTAAAGTTACAGAAAGAAAACATAATTATTTCTTAAGTTTTCGCGAATATTAGACATTAAAATGAAGTGCAGAGATTAAACCGCGATAAAATCCGTTAAATTTGTTTCATTTTAAAGAAAACATAAGTTTGCAGATCGTCTATGTTAATGACTGATGAAAAAACATGAAAAAGTTTTCATGTGTCATGTATCATACATGAAGCTATTAAATTGTAGAATCTTAAATAGATTATAGAATCTTAGATAATTCAGTCATATATGATTTATCAAACCAAAGTTACTCTAACTGATGTTAATCAAGAAATTGTGCATATTTAGGATATCTGTTAGTACGTAAAATAATTTTAAATAATTATTTTCCATTTTTATCATAAAAACAGTTCCATTTTATACGTGCCTACCTTTATCAAACATTGCCAAATTGGTTTGTGTTATTTGTTTATGCGTAATTTTCAAAGGTTAGAGTGATTTCTATGTTCTCAATATATGAAAGTACATTTGATGATCTTTAATATTCTACAGCATTTAGCATGCTCCTAATGGAGTTTTAGTTATTTCGGCCTCGTAGCTCCAGAATTAATCATGATAAAAGAATCCAGCTACATAAGTATATAAGGTAATACCTTATATACTTATCATATATTTCAAATTCATGGTATTCATTCTAAGCGTGAGAGCTTTAAAAACACATTTCTGATTTAATTCACAATTTCCTTGAATGTTAAGTTACATATTTTTAAATATTATTTATTATAGTATTTACAAAAAATTTTGAACATGAAATTATTTTTTAGGAATAAATTGTTAGCTGTTACGAATAGTGTTGACAGTATCAAAATGGAATGAAATCTGCTAACATAGTTCCCATGGTTTCAATCAGCCTCCCGATCCCTGGATAGGGTTGCCTATTAGGTACATAAAACTAAAATACAAATATAAACAAAATGATATTATTTATTTCTTTCAACCTGGTTTATGTTTTCTTGCTGTAGAAACAACTTGTTTATTTCTTGGTTCTTCCGTAGGAATTTAATTAGAAAGTACTTTCAGAGTTCCTAAAAAAATGAAAGTAAATATACATGGTGATCAACATTTTGATATCCATGACTATCTTTTTTTTAATTATCGCAATATTTATATTTGTTTTATAGTTTCTGTAATAGAAGCAAAGACAAATTAGTAAAAAGTGTCAAAATTAGACGACCCTAAACTAATAATCTCGTGCATTTTGTAAACCTAACTTTTAAATTCCATAATGTACATATGTTAAAACCGTAAATACCCACATAAAAAGGGTTTTTATATGCTATTATACAAAGATTGATCTTTAAAAAACAATGTTGCGATCGGACCCATGGATAAGACAAAAAATTTCCAGCTTCGTATTCAGCCAAACATCTCAATTATAATTATTTCTTAAGTTTACGCGAATATTAGACATTGAAATGAAACAAATTTAACGGATTTTATCACGGTTTAATCACTACACACAAAGGAATTTATATTGTTTTAAGATTTTAGACTGATTTATTGAAGATGGATGCTGAAAAGTATCCGAAACGTCGGAGCTCAAGTGATTAAATCGCGATAAAATCCGTTAAATTTGTTTCATTTCAATATCTCAATTATACTTTGTAAATAACATTTATATAGGAGATACGGGTTACTTTTTATTCATTTTAATCAGAACTGGGTACTTTTAACACCAACAAAATAAAATACAGTTGTCATGAGATGACACATTACGTACTTGAATGACATTGTCGAAAATGTGCTGCCAGTGGTAATATTTTTTAGTTCCGTTTCAGCTCGTGCTTGCCTGCTTGACTATAATTAAAAAACACATTCATACAAATAAATATTCCAAACCACTAAAATAAATGCATCAACCCTAGTAGGCTATCTGAGTCAGGTCAAACAATGTTCGCTCTTTGTTCTGGCTCCAATCGGGCACAGTTATGATTTTCGTCTTTACACTGCGTTTTAATTCCCTGATTGATCTTTCCCTGAGTACCAGAAACTTTGGATAGTAAATGAAGAAAATTTGAAAATGATTATTGTTTGAGAATTAAATTGATATGTATATCGACTGTTCATATGCATTTCTCAATTATATAGCTACTTATCTATGTAATGTATATACATTCAGTTCGTGCAAAAGAGAAGACATCAATATTGTAAGAATTTAGTGAGATCATTATCATTATTAGGAACATGATGATTAAAACTTATCTGTGTACATATTTAAATTATATTTTGACATTTCTTTGATCAATCGACACTGGAGATTTTCCAATTCATCAAAAATTGCTATAAATGTTCCACGAATACGTAACTATATGAATTGTGCAGTTGCTTTACCTATATTCTAGGTATGAAAGGTAAGAGAATTACAATAGCAAACTGAAATTAATTGTTCCGCGAGTTTAAGAGGAACTAGTAGAAATTAATTTCTCAGGTAACGTCGCGTCGGTAGCAGAGCCGCCTTGTTGAGAAAATACTATTGTACACTTGTATGTGTTTGCTACACTGCACATACGACTCGAGCAAAAGATGAACTATTGCATGTTTGTTTTCTTGACTTATCAGCTTACAATTATCAGGAATATCTCAGCAATCTAATTAGGTTAATATATGTGAAAATTGATCTTGAAATTGAATTGTTTAAGGTATGATTGTATAATGATTTGCAGATATATGACATTAGACCTTAACTTCAATCATAAGTTATATTTAAGTTATTGTGAAATATCGTCTACAAAATATTCCAGAATAAAGCTAAGAGGCGGAGAACAGCAACGGGGGAGGTAAATAACTTCCGTTAATAAGATTTATTTTCAATTAGAACGGCCGATCGCGGGAGCGAAATGACATAATTTACATCCCGCTTTATTTACTTTGTACCATGATAAAATGCGTATATAACTACTTTTTTTGTTTGCGCTTCGTTCGCGTTAAATTCGGGGGGCGGGGGAATACAGACAAAAAGGAGCCTACATATGTCACTCTCCCTTCAACTACTTCCAAATAAAAAAAATCACTTTGATCCGTTTCTCTGTTTTGACGTGAAAGACGGACAAACAAACATATTTTCCCATTTATAATATTAAGTACGAATACGAGAAGAAAAGCGTAGTAGCTTAGCTAATTAATATTGGCAAAATATTTTCATTTTCTTCATGTTTATATGAAAATGAAAAATCTTTTAACTTGTCCATAAAAACAAAACCTGTTAAGTATATTGTTATCTTAATAAAATGTGCATTTTCCGAAAGAAATAATGGGTAGGTTCATTTGAAAATAAAGGAAATGTCCCAAAATTCTCTTGTGATGTAAAACCGCCGGAAAATTTGGTATCATGTAACAATTGCCAATATTGCCGTAATATCCTTATTACGAGTCCTTGGCTTCCCCGTTTTGATTGCGCAACCATTTCGTGTAATAAAAGGTTAATATTTTCTTTATATTTCCGAAAACCCAATGTTGTGTCGCAGCTCTTCATTTTTGCGATAACGATATTTTTCTAATTGGGTTGGGCCAGCGAAGTGTCTATAAAACCGTGAATGTGCCTACAAGGCAGGAATGTCTATACTTGACTAGGTTTCTTTCGCGTAATTCAATTATTTATTTTGTTGTATAAGATAACTTGATTCGTTTAATTTAAAACTTAAACTAAAACAAACCAATAAAATGAAATGCATGTGAAACATTTATCGATAATGCGTTTTATAATTATTAACATATTTGATCACTTATATTTTTATCAAGCCACCTACTTTGTGCAAAAAAAAACTGATATCTTATTTTCTTCACTCCTTGCATATTGTAATTTACATAAACATATTACGACTTTATATGGGGAACATGCCAAAAATTATCCATTAACATTCAACACATGCGATGCTTTTTGCTAGAAACGAGTGAGTTACATAGAAAAAATAAGAACATTTTCTCAATTAGTTGTAGATAGTTAAAATAGAAGGCTAAATACAGAATTAACCTTCTGAAACCTAAAATAAATATGTTTTTTCAACAAAAAGAATTCTTGTATAAAAAGCTAAAAATGTTTTTATTACTTTCATTCTCATTCAAGCTTATCACGAAGTCCATAAAAACCAGAGTAATGATTTTAAGTACATTTATTGCTCTGTAAATCGTTTTACAACGTTTCTCGATGGGAAACGATACTAATATATAAATAATTGTTAATTTTTTACATACAAAACACGGGCGTTAAAATACAAAACTATTTGAGATTATATACTTAATTCAGTCTGTATTCCTTCTAACCTAATCTAATTGAATAGTTTAAGAATGATACTTAAGCTTCTTTATCTCTATAACTTACAGAAATGTAAGTACCAGTAAAGTGAAGTATCTACTTTTTTATGTGCAACAAATAGATATTAATTACTGCTCTTCTGGAAAATAATCAAAGATACGTAGGTGGATAAACTATTAAGATGAAGGAAGTAAACTATTGCGACTTTAACATCACAAGTAATTAAATTGCCTCTAAGGAAACATAATAATGTCATGAAGCGCGCGTCTGTCAGTCACGTCTAGGAATCTTCATTGGAAGCGCACTACATTCCTTAAGTAATGTTAATTTGAGATTTGAGGGTTTTCTGTTATTAATTCTTGTCATCGTTTTAATTAAGTCAGTAAGAAGTAATTTACTACATACATCTTTCTTAAATTTGAACAATGAGGTGGCTACCTAAGTATGTAATTTTATAAATTTCCTACCCGCTCAATTTTTAAAGTATTGAATTGAAGAATATATAAACGAAGAATAAATTTAATTTTGGAATATTTACAGCAGTCGTCGGAATCTGATCAATTCGGCGTGAATCATGTTGCCGTCTGATAAACTAATTTGCATAGAAATTCCCTTGGTATGGGGGCTCAGCCGTGACTGATTACATTTCCATTCACCGATGTTTCTAGAGGCTACGAACAACGGAAAATACAAAATGTCTGTAACCGTGAAAAAAGTATCAAGACTTGCAGGAATTTATTACAAAGGGAAAGACAAAAAGAAAAACATGCTCTGAGCAAAACTGTAAATAAGGTCCAGATAAAGTATCACGTCTTTATCCCTTACCGGGTAGACAGAGCCAAGTATCAGGAGATGCAAGGATCATACTTAGCTGACTGGTGAGTTTATAGATGGAACAACGATTCGGATACAATAACAGGTTGCTAGCTCATCGCTTTTAAAAAAAAAAATCTTGTTTTAAGCCTTTTCCCTTATTGACTTTTATAATCTGCGCAGCCAGAGAAAAAATTGCCACATTGTACGTTTTTCTTTGATTTTCAGACCAGCATGAAAGTAAATGTATCACCATAAGTATAAATCAAAATCTCACTACTGTGTAAGTTTATCAAATATGTATTGATAGTATGTATTCTCCGTTAGGAGTAAACAATATTTCTCCGTCAATTTACCGCTCGTCCTCGGAACAGAGGCAATATATCTGCGCTATCTCCGAAGGGCGCCGAGATTGCGCTGTTACACCAGTTTTATTATGAGTAAACAAAGTTCCTACGCTCACAGAATGGAAATATTTACATTTTACATAAGTCGCCTCCGAATTAAAATTACTGAGCAGACTGCGTATTTGCACTGTCCACTGCTTCCGCGATATTTTATACAATCCAGTTCATTCCCCCATCTAGTATTCATGCAAAAATAATGGATGCACCTCTAGTATGAATAAAATATTCAATTCCGTTAAGTTCCATTGTTACGAATAGTGTTGAGAAATTAAAGACTTTCTCTGGTTTGTTACTAAAAACGTTTCTTTGTAAAAGGGAGCATGAGTACATTCTTATTATCTTCAGTCAAGTATAACATAACGTTTTATCAAAGTACACTGTAGATAACAAATTTTGGCAACCTCAGAGGTTGTGTTGGTAATCGATGAAGCTCGAATTTATGTATTTATTCAATTATTATACATTATATTATTAGATTTTCAATCAATTTACATCTTATTATGAACATACATGAACCATCTCATTACGATAAAGCAAAATTTAACCGGTATCCTCGATTTATGAAGCCACAAACAAACCACAAATAAAGGTTTGTAAAATGACTCAGACCTCAGGGCACACCTACCGCTCTCATTGTCAGAGGTACTTGAATTTTTCACGAGATATCAAAGGCCCGAGGCGCCACCCAACCTCATCTAAAGTCGAGTCTTCGTTCTCGCCCTTGATGATCTATAGTTATAGAGATCTATACAGACAGGTATCTGTGTTCACTTGACTGAACTTGATGCCACTACTTGCACTCCAGGGATTATCTCCCATAAAAAATATTGGAGTATAGCTTCCATAAGTCATTTCATTTAAAACTTAAAAATATAATGTTAAGACACTTCTATGCTGGTTAGAGAGCGAAAAAAACACGTAGAATGTGTTATTTTTGCGTTATTTCCCGCGCAAACTGTGAATTAAATCAATAAAAAAGGGTATTGTTTTTATTGGCTAGCAGCTTCTATATTTTAATCTATTTTCCATCAATAGGCCTATCATTCAGCTTTGACTACCCTGCAAATGATAAATACGTGATTTTGTATCTATATATAGACAAAATATCAGAAATGATAATATTGGAAATGAAACAGCAATGATGATATGTAATTTGATTTAAAATAAACAAATGCAATTCACGTTACAGTAGTAAAGATATTTTTCTAGCGGGCTAATGACAAGAAAGAAGCGCGAAAGGCGGGAAAACAGAATTATAATTTTTATAATGCAAACAAAGATAACAAAAGTGACCACTAAATGGAGGTGCATTCATGATGATTACTATACTAACAGATTAAATACCTAATAATTATCTATATATTTAACTCTATGCTAATCTTTTTCTACCTACTCTATGATGGCTTTAAGCTTGGTTCAGTATGTAAGTAATTTTTACTTACCAAGCTCTTTCTGACGCTGCGATATCAAAAGATTTGCGATTTGATATAAACTCTAACTCACAAAACTTTTATAATATACTGTTATTATACTATACTAACTTGTATAGTATAGAGTCTATGTATGAATAATAAATAACTGAGCAATATAGAAATACGTCTCAATTTTATGTTCTCGACCCAAAATATAAAGTGCGAAGACATAAGCAGGAAATGTTTACGCATATACAGACAGATACACAAATGTTAATATGTATGTGTATCCTCCGACACGTTCCTGCAGTGACGCTCCCTGGGGTCGTTGAACGAAAATGTTAGCTGTATAATATCATCACCAATGTATATTTTCTATCTCTAGTCTTTTCGAAATATTTATTTTATGTAACACATGCAATGCTAATATGTATATACCTAAAAAATATTGCTTAAATATAAACTATAATCAATTCAATAGTAATTCAAATTAAAAATAACACACACCATTAGTTATAATTGTAAATTATTTGCTGATTAAGAGCTTCAATACTGTTAATTTTACGGTAATTAATTACACAAAAATTTTAAATCCTTATAACGCAGATTATTTTAAGTACCTTTTAACTCATATTAATGGCTTCATAACAATTGGTAGGCGCGGTAAGCAGAGGTAGCGAGGTCTCTTAAGATTCAATTTCCCTCAAGTAACTCCAACCATACATTTTCCTAATTTGTTCACATAGCTTCTCTTTTGGGTAGATATTTAAATTATCATTTGACAAATGGATCTATCGTTATATGCTGTTTGCCTTTACTCGCACTATATATTTGGTTTTTCGTAGTATTTAGTGTACGTACGCTTTATAAGTTATTTAGTTGACGCTTAACTTGAAAATTTATATTTGCTATTGTTTTGTAAATTTTTCATTTAGATAAAGATGAAGTATAAATAAAATAAATAACTAGATTTATTTTATACCTAGTTCAAATAAGATTATACCTATAGTATACACTTAATAAACACATCCAGCATTCCGTAGCAAATGCTACTATCTGTTGCTACGAAAGCGTAGAACCGTAGCGGTTATTGTAATATTTACGGTCGTTTAAAAGCCCCGTAAATAATTTTATAGTACATGTTTTACATTATATATTTTTATTCAATTGAATCATAATTCAATAAGATTCAGATCAAATTGAATACTTACGAGTAGCCCCGATCGAAAATTGTAATCTATTTAAGAGTTAACTTCGGGTGAAAAGTCAATGAACGTACTTTTAGCTCGACATTGAAACCAACCTTGACCCTTTAAGGTCTTTTATAGATGACTCAGTATATAATGCTTTTGAGATGAATGGAGCTAGCTAAATATACTCTGTTGAATGGGACCAGGCCGGGTCAACTGCTTCTTAAAATTTTATTGATACTTATTGTAGATCTATATGAAGAGAATTTACGAAAATAACACATATGTATGTGAAAATTGCTTTTACTTTCTGTTATGTGTATTGACTTTTTCAGCCCTAGGAGAAAAATAAATGGGTGATGATTCAAAATCTTTTACTATTTGTTGTATGAATATAGATTTCAACTGCTACTTAATATTTTTTAAGATTTTGGACATTATATACAGCATTTTTTTTTTCAGAACGTTTTCCGAGCGTAACATATTCAGGATTTCTATGGAAATGTAACGGAATTTAACAATAAATTAATCTATAATATTTTATATGTTTCGATAAGAAAAAATAATATACAGTTTCTAACTAGGTAATATCTTATTTTTTCATATCTAAAGTTAGTTTTATTGAATATTGGTGATACAATAATATTTCATAAAAACCATAAACGGAGAAGTAATAAGTAAGACAAAAATTACAAAAAAACTAATGTAATATTTTTGCTTACTATGTAAAGTATATGTTTCTCTGGGTTTTTATAGAATAAATAATTTACGAGTTTTTAACCAAGTCAGAAGCCAGACAACGAATGCTTTGATTATGCGAACCGTGGTGGATACTAATTTCCTCATGCCTTAACTTCCTTCAGTACTTTTTTTTTGCGTAAAATCTTCTATAAGTAGTCAATAAAAACTAAGCGTGCTTTAGAATATTGTTCGTATTAATTGTCTTTACAATAATTATCATTTAATACAGAATCATCTCGTGAGCATTAGTTTATATAACATTAGTCATATTTTATAATATTTTTCAAATCTAATATGAAAATATAAATATAATTTAAACACGTCGTCTTGCGCATCGGTGATTTATATTAGACTTTATGCAAAATGATGGATCAATTTATTTGAACGACGAACATTTACTTCCGAGATTCTCAAAGCACTACCCTTCCGCACAGCTAGTCATTAGGATATTTACTCGTATATGTACGAACAGCTTAACTATTGCGTCGAATAGTTCATGCGGGTAAATCCGCAGTGAGACTGACGTAATTAACTTAAGTCGGAACTGCAATTAATATGGGCACGTTTGCTCAAATTGAATGGGAGTGCGCAAGAAAAAGTTGCCTGGAGTTAATTTAGTTAGCGAACAAAAAAACATAAAATGAAATTTTTTTTGGCGTCGTGTTTACGTGTGGTTTTAACATATTTTTTATATAAGGAATATTTTTGGCTTTTCCAAACTAACATTCTAATATTTCAGAATATTTATTGACGTTGATAAATAGTAACCTGAGAAAAAGTTTTATATAGGTACTCAGAAAACTTCATGAACTGTTTGTAACTTGAAGTAAAATGAAATGGTTTCATAAATACTATTTAAAAAAAAATTAGTCCATAGAGTTAAGTATATTTTAGTTATTTTGTACAAATTATAAATATTTATTGAATTTGTTCAAACATATATTATATAATTTATAAATTGTCATTTTTTCATACATTAATGAACACATGCACTCTTCCTACTTATAAAATGATCACTAATAACATGAAAATAACTATGTAAAAAATGAATCTATGTAGGCATAAACAGATGGTGGTTTGTGGCCACAGACTTGTGGCAAAGCGACAGTAAGGTAAAATCCGGGGTGCCTACAAATTTCGCAAACGAGTTTTAGCATTACATTTTATTCGAATAGATCGACCTCTTGGATTGAAAATTAAAAACTAAAAAAATATTAATAAACACACACATATATGTACATATGTAGCTGGAGCGGGATGATGTTGATCGACCGCCACAAAGGGCAGGTCTTTCCGCAAGGCCGGATGTCATTCATGCCTGGGGAACCGCGGCTCCAACAAATTTATGTCAGAGGTTGTATATATACTTACGTCCAATCTCTTACGAATAATCAGAAAATTAGTATTAAATTTGTTACAAGTAGTTAATTCTTTGATGCAGGTTATGTAATCCAAAACAAAAGGGTAAAGGAAAAAAAAACAGAGTGATTGTTTGTGATAGTAATAACTTATGCCCGCAAAAAAATGACGCCAATAAGCTTTATGCTGTAAGTTCCAATCGGTAAAAGCCAGAAGTTATCAACCCTAATAATCTCAATTTCTTACTTGAGGGATCTATCTTATGGCAGATTTTATTCTTATAAAATGATCCATCCCAGCATAGGGCCATGCAACAAAACATTAAAATTTACAAAAAAAGAAAGTATTTAAAATTTATGGTGACCCTATCCAGCAGCATTAAGGTAAGCCACACAGTGACCGCAACGGCTGCACATTTCCGATCGCCCCGCAGACAATTTCCAGCGTCCGCGATGAATGGAGACAAGGAGCTTTGTGCGGACTCCATTTTGCAATAGGAAGTTATTACTACCAAATATAAGTCTTTTATTGAAAGTGTATTAGAGATGAAAACGTATTCAACTACAAGAAGCTTGAAGTTTTGTAATAGTTAGACAGTGCAACGTGCACAGAACAATTAGATTTTTCTTCTTTCTGTGCTTTTATACATACATGTAATCATTATTTAATGTCTATCTACAACTACAGTGTTCTACTACACTAAAAACTAATAATGTGATCGTAATTATATCTGTTCCAATTAGAACTATTCATTATAAACAATTCAACGGTACATATTTATATATACATATTTGTATAACTCCAATAGGTATAGCATAGGTATTTTGGCGTATGCTGCCTCAACTAGGCGTATTTTGGCGTATGCTGCCTAGTTGAGGCAGCATACGCCAA